>CM076584.1:562738701-563022024 GCA_034641835.2 Pinus albicaulis | reverse complement strand
CAAAAAATTAAATTCAATCTAACTTATTAAAAAAAAACAACTAACATTACAAAAAACATATAAAAAGCTATTTACTTGTGTATCTAATGGCCTAAAACATCTCAAACGTGTAACATTTGATCCAATGACTCAAACATGAACACAATGGCAGCTAGGGGAGTTGTTTTCAAAGAGGAACGCCTTATGGCGTAAATATGGTTAATTTCAATTTTTTATATTAAATTTATAAAATTATTTTATTTCATTTTTATTTATTAAATTTACAAACTAGCAATTGCACCACATGTTGCAAAAGAAACACTGTAAGGCAGTAACATAGGAAAGAAGAAAGAAGATGTGCATTTTTGGGGTGAATATTTTTTGGTGATTAATAATCCTCCGATATAAGCATGATGAGCATTTTTGAGGTGAAAATATTTTGGTGATTAATAAATGTATTACACGCTAAAAAAATTACAAAACCACGAAAGGAAGATATGATACTTATGCTACTTTAGAAATTAAATAATTAAAAATATCCTTCACATTATTTCATCAATTTACATAAAATATTATTAAAATACCTTAATTTCAATTTATTTATATCTTAATCAAGTCATTATTATCTATAATTTTTCAACATAAAATTTAAATTTTATATTTAATAATTATTTTTAGTAAAATAATATTTATTACTAAAATTTCATTCATATTATTAAAACATTTATATAATAATTACTAAATAAACAAGGGCCACGAGGTGGCAATGTCAAATCTAGGGGCACAGAGAAATCAGTTCAGTTGGATTTTACTTTATCACGATATTCTTGGGATTTAAAAGTATAGAGGTTTGAACAAGAAGATAGAGGTTATGAATTCTTATCAATTTCAGCAATTTATCGGTAAGTGGAAAAATATTGTTCAAATTTCTATATATGTATCAAAAATATTTATGTGGAAAAGCCCTCAAAGCCCTCTTGCAATATTAATAGCATTAGAGGTCAAAAATGAATTTTAAATATCACATCATTATTAACTGGAACAATAGAATCGATATGTAAGAAAAACAATGCTAATGCATATTTTCTTGAAACAATTAATCATTATTAAGAAACTATTTGAGTATGGGTAACATATTTTTCCAAGTGAACATAATAGAGTTGGTCCTTCATAGAACTGTAAACATAAATTATATACAAAAAAAGATAAACATGATGAAATTATGTATAGAAGCAAGAAATAAATGCACAATAAGAGATAACAAGAGACGAATTTTTAATAATTCCAATATAATCAATAAACACAAAATTTCCATTTATGCATTCTCTGCGAAGTCCAAAAAGATAATAATGTTTACCAAAAAAAAATTGAAATAGATAACTCATGGTCCATGTTGTATAAATTTGGAAACCAATCCAGACCGTAAGACTGAACCACGATATCTGTCCTTCTACATTACATGAAACGAAAATCAAATACTTGAATAACTGAATAAAGCTTTCAACAAGTTTTTGAACCTTCAAAAAACAAATTTATAGACTTTCAGCTAAAATAAATTACATGGAGAATATCAAACTATCTACGGGCTTGGGTGGCTGGAATAGAACCATAATACTTCCAAAAAATAGGGAATAATTAACCCCAAAAAAGAACCGGTCAAGTTAACTCGATAGGAGCTGCGAAAAACCTGTTAAATGACAGTAGCACCACAGAGCTTAGTATACACTGTAAATACTTGGATAAAATAAAGCTAGCATCAAACCCTCCTGTGAATCGAGGCGCATAGACCCATTAACGAAGTGAGGGTTCATTTAATATCTGTAGAAAAACAATTGCATCACACAGCTAATTCAACTCAGAAAACATTTTCAAAAATTGAAATCCTAAAGATGCAAGACTCCAAGCATCACTCATAGTTGAGTACGTATAGTATATTCTTGATGGGGTCTTTGAAAATTTGGGGTAAACCTGTAAAAGTAAGAACCTTAGAGGGTTGCAGAAATAAGTTCTGGTAGAATATGTGAGTAATCAATAGTGGCAAACCCAGTTTACCTGTAGAAAATGTTTCCCAGTTATTGAACCTTCTAGCAGTCAACTTTGCAAATTCAGGGTAAACCTGTAAAATTAAGAACCTATGAGGGTTACAAAAACAAGTTCTTGCAGAATATGTGAGCAAGCAATAGAGGTAGACCCCTTTTACCTGCAGAAAATTTTGTTGAGTTATTGAACCTGCCAACAATCAAACCCTGTTTAAAACCCAAGGGTATCATTGAAACAAACTGTGCATGAATAAGTTAAAGCAAGGAGAAAAAACAATAGAGAATTATTACACCATATGTGCGAAGCAAGTTTACCTGAAGAGAGAAATTGCATCGCACAACTAATTTAACTCATAAAACACTTTAAAAAATTGAAATCCTAAGGATGCAAGACTCTAGGCATCACTCATAGCTGATTAAATGTAGTAGCTCGATGGGGCCTTTGAAAATTTGGGGTAAACCTGTAAAATTAGGAACCTCAGAGGGTTACATAAATAAGTTTCTCTAGAATATGCGAGCAAGCAATTGAGGCAGACCCCTTTTACCTATAGGAAAGGCTGCCCAGTTATTGAACCTGCTAGAAACCAAAACTTGTTTAGAACCTAAGGGTATCATTGAAACAAACACTGTATGGACAAATTAAAGCAAGGAGAAAAATAAGAGAGAATTGTTGCACCGGTTGCGCGTAGCAAGTCTACTTGATGATCTGGGTAAATTCCTGATACCCTTAACCAAGACCTTTTAATTCGGCTAATGTGTTAGAATTGCATTTAATTAAAGTGTTAATGAACATAAAGGAACATCTGCATGATGTAAAAAAGAGGAACATAACAAGCAATAGCAACATAAGAGATTGATAATGGAGTTCTTCCTGGAGGGACTATGTCTCCGGGCCTCAGTGTCAAGATGGTGTAGGCCACTGCATTAAGTGCTGTAAGGAGTGAAGATGTACATGGATGGTGTTTTCTCTATAATACAAGGAAAATTCCCTCACATGGGAGTGGCTAGACCTCTCTACGATATGTTCCACTACAGGAAATATCACTCTAAAAAAGGACTCCTCTCAGTACGAAAATAAATCACACATAATGGCTATGAGTATCCCTCCAGCATGGCAACAAAGGGATCTCAATCAAACATACATGTGATAATGAGTATCCCACCAAAATAACAACAGATGGATCTCAAACATAATACAAATCCATGATAGAAATTACGTCTCACCATCAAGAACAAAACAAGATCCCACATCAAACATCAACAAGGATCTGTACAACATAATACATCTCGTAGAAAAGAGACATAGAAGTACATGAAATCCATGCATCATATACCTCACGTTGAAGATGAATAAAGAATGAGTTTCTTTTCTTCTGGATATGAAATCACCATCGAAACCGTGGCGTCGAAAGTTGTGAAAACGACTGCTCACTCACTGAATGCTGACACCTGCAACTCCACTTTGAAAAGTGGCCGAAAAATATAAGGCTCAAATGGAAAATATGAATACACCATCAAATCTGTGTCATTGAATAATGAAAAATCAATTGTCAAATTTATGAATTCTGACAAAGTGAAATCTGGGAAAAAAGTAATCTTTTAGATTCCCCCTAGATTCTTCAAAGATGTTGCTCGATGGGTGGGTTGGAAATATGCAACTCAAAAGGCGGATCCGACCTCGCCATTGTGTTCCCTGCGAAAAACCGTGAAAAATGATTGTAAAATTGACTATATTCCGACATGGAGAAAAATTACCTCCCCGGGAAAATTTCAAGGGTCATGGTTCTGCTCCTTGTTTCTGGGCCTGTTCATGGTTCCGCCTGCATCGAAAACCGTGCCCGCCTTGAACTACATGCTACTCTTGAACTTCCTTTGCCTTGGCATGCACGCATTTGAAAATGAGCGAGTTTCTATATTAAGATGTTGGGCTAAGTTACCAAAGTAGGTCGTTGTCCTAACGATTGTGGGCAGAGTTAATTTGGCGGAGGTTATCGGTTCCAACCCCACCGACCCCACTGTACTTAGAAATTGTGTTAAAAAAAATGGCGTGTTGAGATTTTTTTGGAAAAAATATTATTTAATTTAGGGGGCCTAGACACGCATTGGGTGGCCCACTCGTATCCTTCTCTGCCACACTGTATTAATATGTCGTATGGTGGTTGGTTGGTAGTGGGGTTCACAACCCCCACCACCATATATGACATATGGTTGCCATGTTTTATGGAGGGTTGGCGGTGGGTTTTACCACCCCGCCACCCGTATGGCCGCCGTGATATGTGGGGTGAGTACGTGGAGTCGCCGTGTGGACGGACCGACGGACCCGCCAATGGTGGGTTCGACTCCCATTGGCTTCGGTTGTTATAATTTGTTATGCATTGAGGTGGCGAGGGTGGTGGCCTGCCACCCTTTTTTTAATATATTTTTGTTTATTATATAACCAACTTTCCATTTTAAAAATTACAAATTTTGACCGTAGGAGTGATTTTAATGGTCCCACAATTTCGCTCGGAATCTGGCTGAAGCTGGGCAGAATTTGGTGGCTGGATTTCAGCGAAATTGCGCATTCTTTAAGCCTGCTAAGTCACCAAGGAAACCCAAAACTTTGATTACTCTTAACTTTCGCATACGAGCTCAGTTTTAAAAAACGTTCGCATCATTGCGATCAGGATGAGGAGATCTTCAACCTGAACCTAGTTCAAGAGAAATCCAAACACTTGTTTTTTGAGCCCTCCTTGTCTCGTGTGTGTCTCTGGAGCCACCTGGATCAATCATCCCCACTGAGGAGATTTTGGTCCTCCAAAAGCATCAATAAGAATTTGCAACTACTATGTACTACGTCTACATCACAAGCGTCTTGAAAAGATCACCCTTCCATCTCCTTCACCATTGTCCTTTGGAGCCTTATGCGATGAACCAACATCTGCACCCTTTGCAAATATATAATATAATCTCCTGCAAATTACATGCTCAAATTGACCAACTATTACCCAAACATTTCCATTCTTGCCACGAGTTTATAACATGTGCTCGGTGGTCAAGCTTACATCGAAATGGAAATCACACCCCAACTATCATTACAAGACAAGAAATCATTGACGCATTTCGAAGTGATGGCAAACACATCATCAATTTTACAGTTAAAAATGCAACATATGATTTACAAACATGACCATGAAAAGCTAACATATCTAGAAAAACCCCTCTTTAGCAAAGTGAATGGGCCATTCCTCTGTGGGAAATTCGCTTGTCGATTAGCTCTTTCGACTCGTTCATGCATAGGCGCTTTGTGATCTGAAAATGGGTTGAATAACTTGTTATTATTTTCAAGAACCTCCCACTCAGTTAAACAAATAAAAGATCTAGCTTGTACTTGACTTTTGCGGAAATTTATACTTGAAAGAGGTGTATGATTTTTATTTGTTTAAGTGTCTTAAGTTCATTTGTTTTTTTTGAAATTAAACATAAACACTGTTACCGATGAAATAGGTAACCTGACCTCAAAACGGGAACTCTAGCCCAAACAGACTCAAAAAACATGAAAAAACACCCCAAAAACAAAAAAAAATGTATTCCAGAACGCACTTGGTTTTTTTTGAAGGTCAAATTTCAACATTTTATAAAATTATGCTAAAAACAAAATTGTTTCTTGAAAAAAGGATTGAAAAAACACCCTCAAAACAAAACCAGTTGATGCTGGAATAACACAAAAAAAATTGTGTCATATTTTTGACATTTTTAAAAATAGAAATAACATTTTTTAATTTTTAAAATTCAAACATTAAAAAAACCCTAAAATTTAAGAAAAAAAATAAATTTAAAAAATAAAAACATTTTAAAGCTTAAAATTTAAAAATATATAGGAATAAAAAAATAAAAATAAAAACAAAATAAAAATTTTAATTCAAACATTAAAAAAAACATAAAATTTAAGAAGAAGAAAAAAAAATTAAAGATTAAAATTTCAAAATATATAGAAATAAAAAAATTAAAAAAAAAATATTAAATTAAAAAAAAAGGTTAAAAAAAGAAAGAAATTATAAAAAATAAAATATAGAAATTAAATTTAAAAAAGAAAAAGAAAATGTTTATTAAATTAAAAAAAAAATTTTAAAAAAAAATTTAAAGAAATATATTAAATTTTAATAAATTTAAAACTTAAAAAAAAATTAAAAAAAAAAAACATTATTTAAGTTAAAAAGTAAAAAAATGAAAAATTAATTAAAAATAAAAAATAAAAATAAAATACCATAAAAATATTAAATTTAAAAAAAAATATATTAAAAAAACAAATAAATTCTAAAAAATAAATTAAATTTAGATTATAAAAAATAAAATATATATATATGAACTTAAATTATATATATATATATATATATATATATATATATATATATATATATATATATATATATATATATATATATATATATATATATATATATATATATATATATATGTATATATATATATGATTTTATTAAATTTAAAAAAAAATGTTAATATTAAAATAACAAATTAAATTAAAAACGAAAAATATTAAATTTTAATAAATAAATTAATAAACAAATAAATTTTGAAAAAAAAAAAAAAAAAAAAAAACAAACAAACATTGTTAAAATAAAAAGTTAAAAAACTTTAAAAATCAATTAAAAATGAAAAATTTAAAAAACTAAATTTAAAAAAATATATTGAATAAAAAGTAAAATAAAAAACAAATTAATTTGAAAATATTAAGTTTAATTTAAAAAAAAAATCTAATTTTAAATACACAATTTTAATTGAAATAAAAAAAATGAAAAATTTTATATAATTAAAAAAATAATAATTAAAAAAAAAAAATTAAATTCAAATAAATTAAAAAAAATTACAAAATTTATTAAATTTTAAAAAATTAAATGAAAAAACTAAACATAAAATTTAATAATAAAAAAATATGAAAAAAAAAAAAAATAAATTAAATAAAAAAAATACAAAATTTAATAAAAATTATTAACAAAATTTAGAAAAAAAAATTAAAAACAAAAAAAAAGAAAAAAAAAAAGAAAATTAAAAAAAATTAAAATTAAAATATAAAAATAAAGTTAAAAAAAAACAATTTTAAATTTTTTTGAATTTAATAAAAGTATTAAAAAAAAAAAAAAGAATTTTTTGATCGTGGTGGCGCCCCCAATCAGCCTCCTGCCCAGGTGGCGGCGGAGGCCGGCCGCTGGGCGGGCTAGGAGGCTGCATGCAGCCCCCCGCTTGCTTAGCGTCCGGCCTCCGCCGCCACCTGGGCGGGAGGGCGATTCCGGGCTCATGGTGGGAATCGATCTGCCGTGGGGCGATTCTGGAATCGAGCCTCCCCGTCCGCGGGAGAGCGATTCAAAGAATGGAAGCACCTCATCTCCTTAATAGCCGATTCTCGGAATTGACCTCCCGCCGCGGGAGGGCGATTCCCGGAATCAGCTTCCCGCCCAAGTGGCGGCGGAGGCCGGCCGCTGGGCGGGCGTGGGGCTGCATGCAGGCTCCCCGCCCGCCAAGCGGTCGGCCTTCGCCACCACCTGGGCGGGAGGTTGATTGGCGGCACCACCATGATCAATTTTTTTTTTTTTTTTTTAATTTTTAATATATATATATTTTTAATTTGATTTTTTTAAATTCAAAAAATTTAAAATTATTATTTTTTAATTCAATTTTTTTTTTAATTTTAAATTTAATTTGTTTTAATTTGTTTTTGTTTGTTTGTTTTTTTTTTTTTTTTTAATTTTGTTTTTGAATTTAATACTTTAGATTAATTATTTTTTAAAATTTAAAATTTATTTATTAAATTTTAGTTTAATTTAATTTAATTTTTTAATCTTTTTGTTTATTTAGTTTTTCATTTTTAAAATTTATAAATTGTTTCATTTAAAGAAAAACAATAAATTTATGAATATTTGTTTTTTAATTATTTGCATATGGATTTTTTCATTTTGTTTTTTGTTTTTTAATGATAGTTTTTTTTATTTTAATTTTCTTTTTCAATTTAAAATTTTGTTTTTTTTTTTTAATTTGTTTTTTTTGTTAATTTTAAAATTTGTATTTTTTTTTTCTTATTATTATTATTTTTTTAATTTAAATTTTTAAATTTAATTTTTTTCTTTTTTGTATTTTATTTTTTTATCTAAATTTTAATTTTGTAATTTAAATTATTTTTAATTTTTCTTTTTAATTTTTTTTTTAATTATATGGTTTTTTTTAATAACTTAGAAAAAAATATTTTTGATGTTTTTTTTTTTTAAATTTTTTTGGTTAATTTTTGTTTTTTTTCTTTAAATTATGTGTTTTTTTTTTCAATTTTTTTCATTTCTTTTGATATTATTATTATTATTATTATTTTTGTATGAGTTAATTTTGTTTTTTTTTTTAACATTTTTATTGGTTTTTTTATTGTTTATATATATATATATATAAGTTTTGTGTTTTGTTACCAACATGAAAATAACCACTCTAAAAAAAAGGGTTGATGCTGCATCAATACGTTTCAAAATTAGCATGAAAATCACCGCTCTAAAAAAAAAAAGTTGACGCTGCATCAATACGTTTCAAAATTAGCATGAAAATCACTAACATTTTAAAACAAATATTCATACTTCATAAATAAAAATATTAGAGTGTCAAAAATGTGCACAAAAAAAAAGGGGGGTGATTCTGCATCACCACTTTTCAAAATCGAGTGCTTTTTATGCTACCAAAAAAAAAAAAGGTAATAGTGCGGTTACCTATTTCATCGGTAACATTGTTCATATGTAACAACAATATAATGCAGCAAATAAACATCCACACATAACAACAATATTAATCTAGGAGTGCACCCGAATATCGTGGGCTATGTCTCCTTGAGCTCTTGTCATCTTGACTTGGCTCTTTGGGATTATGGTAAAGTTTCTCTTACAAGTTACACACTTAACTCCAATGGTTACTGAACTGAACCAATAGGCATAGAATACCATTTATTTCCCTGTCATGGTTGTCATCACTCTGCAAACAGATCTAGTCTCCCTTAGACTTGATTCTTTCTATTGATTCTCTAATATACATTGAGCTTCTCTATGGAACTAACTCCTTCAAAAAAAAAATTCTATCCCTGAAACCTCACCTACTATCTTTATCACACATGAGACACCAAAAGTAGACTGATTATTTTCTCAAAAAGAGCACTGCATCCCCAAACTAGGCCTTCCTCCATGACTTTCCCTAGCCTACCCAAAAATTTCCTGTAGCTTCTTGAGCTCTAGAAGTATTTAAATGGCTCTAAACATCCCTTCATTGGATTCAGAATGCCAAACATAGTCAGAATAGACTATTGGTTCGCTGAAATTGGCCTCTGACTGCTCCAGTTTCGCCTCCAACACCTGTCGGCACCCCTTGGCACTAAGGTCACTAAAAAATTCTCTGATGGGTTCTAGACCTCTAGAAGTCCTCAAAAGCTTCCAAAAACTCCTCCATTGGATTCATAATGTTATTTAAATTCAGAAATGACTATTGGGCTGCTGCATACGGCCTCTAGATGCCCTGGCTAGGCCCCGAACTGCTGCTAGCAAAAGCTAGCACTGATGGCCCCTGGAACTTCATTGAAGCTTATCGGCCTTAAAAATTCCTCTACAGGCTTTGAAAACCACACCATCAGTTCTAGAACATATTAAACCATCCAAATTGACTATTGGATTGTTGAAAAAGGCCTCTAACTGCTCTGGCTAGGCCTCAAACTGTTGCTGCCTCCTGGTGGCCCTAGTGGCCCCTTGAACTTCACTGGAGAAAAACCCTACTCAAAATTCCTCTGATGGTTCTAAAACTCACTCCATTGAGTTTGTAATGTTGGAGATAGTCGAAATTGACTATTAGCACTCCAAAATTGGGCGAATATAGCTCAAGATAGAGGCAAAACAAGATTTGTTGAGTGACACCCAAAAAAGCTCCACTAATTGTGGAGAACTGGACTTAACTCTAGTTAGATTCGGCATAACCACCAAAAATGATGGGCGCTTCAAAAATACCACTAGATTAAACTATACATTAACTTAATGGTAATTCGCAATTAGAGGTCGGTTAAGTGCTTTTAAAAAGGGATAAGCACTAATTAGTGTAATCACTGATTTTCATGGGTTAACCATGTCTAAACACTAATTAAAACATGTTTAATACCTCCTACCAGTTCTGATATTTAGCCTCTAGTTTTTGGCGCTTGGGTGCATGGGGAAGGGCTGGGCCTCGGGGCTGGCCCTTCCGCCCCCCCATATGCGCTCATCAAGAATAAAATCAAACGACGCCATTCTAAAGTTAAGAAACGTTGGTATGGTGGAATGGTAAGACTCAGGTGCTCTATGTTGGAGGTCTCGCTTTCAATTCCTGCATAGTCCCAAAATTTTGACCTCTATATATGGGCCACGTGGCAGCCCATGATTGGTCCACTACAAGGAAAAGACCCTCTAGCGGATGTTTTTGAGGAACCCCTTATAAAAATACCCCAGACATCCGTTTCTAGCAGAGGTTACTAGAGGAGGTTGACGGGCGGAGGTGTTTGCGGATGTATTTCGTCCAGTGCACTTATCACTGTAAAACGCACCGGTGCATTCAACACAAGAAAGCACCGGAGCGCACAAAACATTGGCACATCGGACACTGTGCGCTCCGTACACACCCGCCTGGTGCGTTTCGTTTCTGTAGCACACTAGTCCTTTACAACACTTTTGCATCAGTGCCTCATAAAAGGCATGCAAAAATAGAAACCGCCCAGTGTGGAATGAAGAAAACGCACCGGTGCGCCCATAAACCCCGCGCACCGGAACGAGGTTAAATAAAAAAAAAATTACGGCCAGAAAACCACACAAAACATTGGCACACTGGACATCGTGCGTTCCGTACACACCCGCCAGGTGCGTTTTATTACTGTAGCGCCCTGGTGCTTTACAGAGCATCCGCACCGGTGCCTCATAAAAAGCACACGAAAACAAAAAAATTCCGACGCAGAATGACAGAAATGCACCGGTGCGCCCATAAACCCTGTGCACTAGAACATGGTTAAATAAAAAAAAAAATTACGACCAAAATACCACAAAAAACATTGGCACACCAGACACTGTGCGCTCTGTACACACCCGCCCGGTGCGTTTTATTACTGTAGTGCCCTAGTGCTTTACAAAGCATCTGCATCAGTGCCTCATAAAAAACATGCGAAAATAGAAACCGCTCGGCGCGTAATGACAAAAATGCACCGGTGCGTCCATAAAACCCCGTGCACCGAAACAAGGTTAAATAAAAAAAAATTACGGCAAAAAAATTGCACAAAACATTGGCACACCAGACACTGTGCGCTCCGTACACACCCTCCCGGTGTGTTGTATTACAGTAGTGCACCGGTGCTTTACAAACCATCTGCACTAGTGCCTCATAAAAAGCACGCGAAAACCGAAACCACCCGGTGCAGAATGAAGCAACTGCACCGATGTGCCTATAAAATCCTATGCACTGGAACAGGGTTAAATAAAAAAAAATTACGGCCAAAAAATCAAAAATTTCACTTTTTTTAGTGCTACAGATCTCTCAAGTACTGGTGCAATTTATCCTTGTCTGAGCTGCCTTGGCATCGGTGCTCCCATTGCACTCATTGCACACACTGCTGCTGTGCATTTCCCACCAATCTCTGGCTTGAATTTTGCAAAATGGTGGACAAATTTTCTTTTGCAAATTCTATAGCCAATATGCCTCCTCGACAAGAAAATGTACAGGTATTTTTCTTGTTTTTCCATAATTAAGCCTTTTAGCAGATTAGAATTTCATATAACCTTAAAATTAACCATTTAAAAGGATTTTTTTTTTTGTCGCGTGGTGCGCTCGAGTCATTCAGCTTGCACCAGCTTGCGGTGCTTCCTGTAAGTTTACAGGCTGCACCGCAGCTAGTGCTAACGGTTTCCGCACCAGTTCCGGGTCAGTACCAATAGGCGCACCGTGTTATTTTAATGTTTTTTAAAAAGTGCGGTGCGGTCGTTTACCAGGCCGCACCATTGACAATGTGGAATAGTGGCAACACGGTGTGTTGACAAAATTATCCGCCCTGGCACTGGTAATGTTGTCAACGCATCGTGTTGCTGCTATTCCACATTGTCAACGGTGCGGCCTAGTAAACCGGTGCTAATGGTATCCGCACCAGTTCTAGAGCTGTACCGAAGGCGCACCATGTTATTTTAATTTTTTTGAAAAAGTGCCGTGCGGTCGGTTATCTGACCACACCATTGACCTATTGGAATAGTTGCGATGCAGTGTGTTGACCAAAATAGTAGCCCTGGGATGACTAATTTTGTTAGCTCACGACTTTCCATATTTCGCCTGCATCAACAGTCCGGCCTTGTAAAAGGCTGCAGCGTTCACTATGTCACGATGGCAAGAGGTCGGTCCGCTAACTTAACTATACGCCCCGAGGCATAGATTTTTGTCCTTTCACTGCCCTCCTGACAACATACATAGTCAACAGTGCGCTATAAATTTTTCTGGAGCACCGTCCTCGGGGCGCTTAATATTATTAGGTGCACCAAGGCCGGTGCACTGCATAGAAAGATGCACCGGGACCGGTGCGTGACTCTGTTTTTGGCACATCGACTAATTTTTTATTTTGTTTTCAAAAAAATTTATATATGTATATTTCTAAATACATGTCTCATTTAATAAAAAAATTGTGTTTAATATGTCAATCATTAAGAGATGTGAAAGGAGAGAAGAGGGGGAACAACAACAACAACAACAGGTGGAGCAGTATAACATGGTTCGCCTGTGGGAGGTACAAGAGAGGGAGAGAGATGCATACCCTCGCCCTATTACAACATCTACGCAGGGGCTCCTAAGGCAAGTAGGCCTCCTCAAGTTCTATGAGGAGGCTACTTCCCTAAAGGGCCATAGTTTTTTTTTGAGACATCTTATCTGAAGCTAGAATTCCCAGCAATAGGGTTTCCAGGTTGGTATCAACTAGTGGTACACACCCACTAAGGAGGATATATAGTTCATTATAGGGCTATCGAGGAGAGGGGTGGATTTTACCTCATTCCCAGAGGTTCTAGCTGGCTGTGTAGTCGAGAGTCAGTTAGTTTACTCCCAGAGATACATTGGAGAAAATGTACTGTCTCTCGCAAAGTTTCGGGTTGTTGGAGGTCAGTTACATATTGGTGCATTTGGTAGGGAGGAGGTGCAATGTCTCTCACTTATCATTTCGACCATTTCACACAACACCAGTGATGGGCAACGCATTAGTTGCTCACTTCTATATTATGTTGATTATTTAGTACAGGAGCCACGAATTATCAGGTGGTCTGCCATTTTTTTGTGGTAGTTATGTACAGCCTTAGATAGATGTCGTGCTCATGCACAAGGGAACATGAACTTGCCTTTTTTTTTCAGAGTTTTTTTATTTATTTTTTGAGAGGTTTCCAGAGATGAGGCCTACTTTTCTTTGGCAGCCTCGTAGGACGAAATTTGAGGCACGTATGCACATGTGGGGGCAGATGATACCCAAGAGGGGTGACATTGAGTTTTTCGCAAGGATATCGCAGGATGCACTGGAGTTGCTGTTAAGTCCCTATATTAATAGTGTAGTCCCTTATTATGTTAGTGTAGCCCCCCTTATTGTTATTGTTGTACCCCTGTAACCCCCATATTTTTGTTATTGTGCCCTTACATTATTATTGTTAGGTCAGCTAAGATTACATTGTGGCCCCACTAGGATTACGTTGTGGCCCCATTGACTCCTATATATAGAAAGGAGGTTTTGTCATTTGTATCATCCATTAATTTTTCATTCATGTAATGTATTGGAGGTTTCCACCTCGAAGTGGCTTATTTCTAAGGCGTTGATATCTCTTTTCTTCTATTTTTGGAGCTGGTTTCACAACATTTGGTATTAGAGCTTTGGATTCTAGGGTTTCGCTGCTCCAAACAGGTCATTGTTGAATTTTAGTTATAACTTTTTGTATACAAAGGTTCAGAAGTTTAAATCTTTAGGGTGCGAAGCTGAAATCCCGAGGAACATCGTTGCAAAATTTTAGAGTTTGGTTCACAATATTTTCAGAGATATGGTCTGTGGAAGCTAGGGATTTTTCAGGCTCCCGAATTTCATCGTAAAGAGGTGATCATGGGAAAATATTCATAACTCTCTTTCTGAGCATTAGATTGGAATGTTGTAAAAATTGGCTGCAAGTACACAGACTGTATTTTATTTTCTATAAATTTCATAGCTGAAGGAGGAAACAGTGACACGTGGCAAGTCGTACAATTTCGCTCTACTGAACCAGTCCATAATTAGTTCATTGTGGGAGATCGGACATGACTTTGCCTTGAAGAATCCAAATCAGGTCAGAGGCGTGGCATTCAAAATTGGATTTGGAGGGATACCTTAGGGAAAATTTTCAGATATTGAAGATCCAAAATCACAGAGATAATTAAATTTCAATATCAAGCTCCTCAAAAGCAAGAAAAAGGTCTATATTAGGTTTTTAAAATTGCATAACATTTGTTTGAAAAAGTAGTTTGAAGTGATTCCAAGGGCATATTTTAGAACTTTTATCAGTATTGGGTTCTATAATGCCTCCAAAAAATAATTCCATACCCTTTAAGCCCTCAAAAAGCTATACTATGATGCATGAAGAGGAAGACTTGCAGTATGAGATATTAAAACTACAGTACCAAGTGCAACAAATTTCGATCTTACGAAGAGCAACCGAAGATGACATAAATTGTTTAAAAGCAGAAATGGAGGATAATTTGGATGTTTTGAAGGATCAAGTAATAGATAATATGGATGATAAATTAGTGGAAGATCACATCGAGCATCAACAACAAGTTCTCCAACTCTCAAAGGATAACCTAACTTTGGTGCAAAATCTAATGAAACAACAGGAAGATCAACACCACATCGAAAAAAGTTTTGAAGCAGTCACAGAAACAAGAAATTGAAAAGTACAATCAATTTCAGAGTATCTCAGCAAGTGGAAGAACTTTCCTGTAGAAGATTCCACATGGGAGGATGAGAATTTTATATAGAAGCATCAAGAAATAATCAAGCGTTGAGGACAACACTTGTTTGAAGGAGAGGGGCATGTTAAGTCCCTATCTTAATAGTGTAGTCCCTTATTATGTTAGTGTAGCCCCCCTTATTGTTATTGTTGTACCACTGTAACCCCCATATTGTTATTATTTTTCCCTTACATTATTATTGTTAGGTCGGCTAGGATTACATAGTGGCCCCACTAGGATTACATTGTGGCCCCATGGACTCCTATATAGAGAAAGGAGTTTTTGTCATTTGTATCATCCAAGAATTGTTCATTCATGTACTGTATTGGAGGTTTCCCCCTTGAAGTGGCTTATTTCTAAGGCGTTGATATCTCTTTTCTTCTATTTTTGGAGCTGGTTTCACAACATTTGGTATCAAAGCTTTGGATTCTATGGTTTCGCTGCTCCAAACAGGTCATCGTGGAATTTTCGCTATAACATTTTTTCTTACAAAAGTTTAGAAGCTGAAATTTTTAGAGTACAAAGCCAAAATCCTGAGGAACATTGTTGAAAAATTTCAAAGATTGGTTCACAATATTTTCGGAGATATGATCTATGGAAGTTAGGGCTTTTTGCAGGCTCTTGATTTTAACCTAAACAGGTCATCATAGAATTTTCGCTATAAATATTTTTCTACGAGGTTTTAGAAGATGAAGTTTTCCTAGAGCGAATCTGAAATCCTAAGGAACCTTCTCTAAAAATTTCAGATCTTTTTTCACAATATTTTCGGAGATATGATCTGTGGAAGTTATGTCCTTTTCAGTCTCCCGAATTTCATCTCAAAGAGGTGATCGTGGGAAAATATTCATAACTCTCTCTCTGAGCATCGGATTGGAATTATGTAAAAAGTGACTGGAAGTAAACAGACTGTAGTTTCTTGTCTATAAATTTCAGATCCAAGGGAGAAAACAGTGACACGTGGCAAGTTGTACAAGTTAGTTCTACTGAACCAATCCATAATTAGGTCATCGTAGGATATTGGGCATAACTTTGTCTTCAAGAATCAAAATCAGGTCAGACCTGTGGCATTCGAAAGAATATTTTGAGGGCTACGTCAGGGCCGAATTTCAGTTATTGAGGATCTAAAATCACATAGATAATTCAGTTTCAATATCGAGTTTCTCAAAAGAAAGAAAAAGGTGTGTATTAGGTTTTTAAAATTGCATAACACTTGTTTGAAAAAGTAGTTTGAAGTGATTCCAAGGGAATATTTTAGAATTTTTATTAGTAATGGGTTCTATAATGTCTCAAAAAAATAATTCCATACCCATTACGCCCTTAAAAAGCTATACAATGACGCATGAAGAGGAAGAATTGCAGTATGAGATATCAATATTACGATACCAAGTGCAACAAATTTCAATCTTACGAAGAGAAACCAAAGATGACATAGATGGTTTAAAAGCAGAAATGGAGGATAAGTTGGATGGTTTGAAGGACCAAATAATAGCTAATATGGATGATAAATTAGTGGAATATCACATCGAGCATCAACAACAAGTTCTCTAACTCTTAAAGGATAACCTAACTTTGGTGCAGAATCTAATGAAACAACAAGAAGATCAACATCACATCGAAAGAAGTTCTGAAGTAGTCACAGAAACAAGAACTCGACAAGTACGATCAATTTCAAAGTATCTCAGCAAGTGGAATAACTTTCCTATAGAAGATTCCACATGGGAGGATGAGAATTTTACACATAAGCATTAAGAAATAATCAAGCATTGAGGACAACACTTGTTTGAAGGAGAGGGCCATGTTAAGTCCCTATATTAATAGTGCAGTCCCTTATTATGTTAGTGTAGCCCCCCTTATTGTTATTTTTGTGCCACTGTAACCCCCATATTTTTATTATTGTGGCCTTACATTATTATTGTTATTTCGGATAGGATTACATTGTCGCCCCACTAGGATTACATTATGGCCCCATGGACTCCTATATATAGAAAGCAGGTTTTGTCATTTGTATCATCCAAGAATTTTTCATTTATGTAATGTATTGGAGGTTGCCCCCTCGAAGTGGCTTATTTCTAAGGAATTGATATCTCTTTTCTTCTATTTTTGGAGCTGGTTTCACAACAGTTGCTAGCTAGTGTTGATGAGAATCCCTTCATTATGGTCCCCTTTCCTTACGCAGGTTTGGATTGGCGAGGGTGTGCCAACATCCTCTTCATAGTTGATAAGATGACAGATGATGGAGGTAATATTACTGTTTTATATATTTAAATTTATTATAGCATGTTCTTTCACTTGTTTTTATTAAATTGTGTAATGAAATTGTCTAATTATTGTTGTGTACTTGTATATATTTTGGAGACATTGGCTCATTGATGGTGAGTAGATGCCGACACCACCACATGATCCAGGTGTGGATCCTGATGATGATTAGGACATGCCAGATGTCGAGGATCATCAGGAGTTTGGTGCTAGGTGCAGTCGACTTGATGCTAGATATAGGATGGAGTTGGGCGACCAACTCAGTGCATTGATTTTTGAGGTGGGCATCAGGCCTGCTCATTACAGAGACATAGAGGCTGATGATAGGCTATTACAGATGTGTAGAGGCATGTCACGTGACATGTACAGCCTGATGCGGCATTTTGTAAGAGTTACAACAACTTTTACGCGACTGACGAGGACTGTTGAATGTTATAAGCGTGGTCGAGACGCAACAGGTGATGGACAATCCATGAGTAGTGACTCTTCATCTCATGATCACTCACCTCAAACCACGTCAGATGAGAATGAGCCTCCACTAGCATCCAACAGCAGTCATCATGGAGATGAGGCTAGACTATCGGCCACGTCTAGTCAGCAGCCTTAAGCATCCATCAGTACTCATGATCATGAGCATACTAGACCATCAACCGTCGAGATTTCACCATTGACTGAGCAGGCCTCCACTATTACTGATATTGATGTTGTACTACCACCAACCGATCCATGAAATTTATATTACAATTGTATATTTTTAACATTATTCAGTTATATATATATGGTCCATGTATTTTATGTTCATGTTGCAGTTGTACTTAATTTACATTTTGGTGATCATCATGATGTGTATATTTTTAGGTCATGTTAGATATGTTCATTTAATGTACAACTTGCAGATAGATGTGTACGTGATGATAGCATGAGTTATTTGACATGAGATATATATTTGATGTTTGTGTTGTGATGATGTTAATATATAATGTTAATTGTGTTTTGTTAGATGATCATGATCATGATGATGTTAGCGATTTTGAATGTGTTTTTTAGTCAAATATGATGTTTGTACGATGGTTATCATGAACATGATGTTTATTAATTAATTTAATAGTAAATGATCATGATATATTGTAAAATTGTAATATTTGTAATTATAATTGTATGTAAAATTCTAAAATTGTAATTGTAATGGTATATATGTAAATTTGTAAAATTGTAATTGTAATCTATAATTTTTTCATTTGTAAAATTGTAATTGTATATATGTAAAATTGTAAAATTGTAATTGTAATTGTACGTGAAATTGTAAAATTGTAATTGTAATTGTAATTCTAATTTTATGTAAAATATTTGTAAAATTTTAATTGTATTACTGTGAATTGTTTGTAATTGTATGTAAAATTCTAAAATTGTAACTGTAATTGTATGTGAAATTGTAAAATTGTAATTGTAATTGTAATATAAATTGTAACTGTATGTAAAATATTTTTCAAAATTTTAATTGTGTTAATGTGAAATGAATTTATTAAAATTTGTAAATTTGTAAATTTTAAATAATTGTAAAATAATAAATCTAGAATAATATGAGTTATTGTAACATAATAAAGTTTAGAAAATAATGCAAATAAATTCATGTACTTTAGAGTTATCATTATTTTATTATGATCTTAGATACAAGAAATAACTAATTTATACAGTACGCCATTGTTTTTTATAATTGCAAATTATCAAGTGAATGATTGATTTTAACATTAACACAATGCAAATTACCAATTAGTTCAAAATACACATTATAATGTTTCGAAAAACCTATTTCTCATCCTGAAGATGGATCCCTGTTGGGATTCGAAATGTCGACAATCGTTTTATGATACTGTGGATAATATGGATTCTGCAATCAACAAAAACCACAGAATTTTGAAAACCATAGTATAAATATTGATGAAATAACACATGTACCATATCACTCTCGGTTCTCATGATCACCCTCATTGTCTTCTAGCTTGCATGACATGATAACACTATTGTTCTCAAAATATGTTTTGATCTAGGGTCATGTGTCAATACGAACCACCAATCCCTATCCAACACATCTGAGTAAAAAAACAACTGGTTTCAGTGTTTAGGGAAAACACAGGGCTCCTTAGCTTCATCCCACATTTTTCTAGAGTTGATACATATCAGCCTACTATCAGGATATTTCTTTACATTATTTTGATCAAAGGTGTCCCACCACTTGCACCTAAAAATAACACATTGGAAGGAAGAGAAATCCACTTCAATGATCTCTTGTATCTTTTCGACGTAACCTAATGTCCCTCATACTAGGTTTTGATCATGGTGGCTAGATCAACTAGATTGATCGAACTCGACTTCCACTCCACAATCTTGTGTGATGTTTCTAGCATCGAAATATTTTGTGCGAAAATGGTGTCCATATGCCCACATAGATGGGAAAAAATGCACCTATTATAAAAAAGTTAAGAAAATCACAGTGTCATGTGTCTTATAATAACCCAATAGTTAAAATATGAAATGTAGATGTCTTAATATAAGTCTCAAATTTACATATAAATTAAAAATATTATTACCGAGTTGCTGCACCCAATCCCTATGTTTAGCGCATCCTCTTCAGCACACGGTTAATGATCGGTAGCACCGTATTTCTCTCTAAATTTGTCAGCAAACCAACTGTTGGGGCATATTTTTGGCATATTTTCTTTTAAATGATACCATTCAACCATTTGAATTCTTTCCTGTCACTATCCCATTTCATCCTCTTTTGTTCGTACAATGCGACCCACGGTTGTGTTGCTTCAGAATTGTAAAGAATGAATTTATTGATTGCTTCAATTTTTGCATTCACTGATGAAATCAAACCAACATTATATAGTACTTAGAGATCAAAATATAAATTATATCGAAATTCAACATGAATATTAATTACTTTTTGTAAATTTGAAAACTTATAAGTCGCTTACTCTTTATCAAGCGCTTTTTTCCACTCGTTTGGAGAAATTCCCCTTCTCTTTTGTCTTCATCCCTTTCATCATCCAAAATCAACGCACCTGGTCTATTGTCGATCTGCTTGATGTACTCACTGGCATAATAGAAAGACTCATACGATATGTACCCCTCTTCCATAGACCCCTCGGGTTTTTCCCTTTGTCGAACAAAACCTTTCAATTTCTTCATGTACTTCTCTAAGAAGAACATCCAATGATAAGAAACCACCCCAAATAATTCAACCTCATCTACTAGGTGGATTAGAAGATGAACCTGTAAGTCTATGAAACTCGTCGACAGTTCCTTCTCAAAGATACAAACAATCTCAACTATCTCTTGACGCCACCGTGGAATGCTAGCCACATGAATCTCCTTTGACGTGATCCAATGTACAAATGCAGATAATTTAGATATGGCATGTCCTAGGTCTTGAGGGAATTCATGTTTCACACACCCACACACAAACAAAGGATAATGATACTGAACAGTTATAAACACGTGCAATAATATACAAAATTAGTTATGTTTTATGATCCCTGCATGGGATAAAATTTATTAATATAACAAATAATAAATTCATGCTTTTGAAATTATACATACTCTTAGAAGATTCAAATGGTCATGTGATTTCAACCTCGACAAACGGCCATCCACAGTGAAGTAGCACCGTAGTGAAGAACCGTATGAAGTTCACACCCTCACACCCATTATAACTTCCTTTTCCAAAGAAATATCATCTTTTTTTTTTTTAAATCCATGGGACATCGCCTTCTTTGAAAAACCATGAATTAGAGGGACCAACATCTGCCTCTGATCTTGTACTTTCTAATCGTCTTGGCCAATGTTTCTTTTTATTTTTTGAGGTAATAAGATCTTTCCTAACAGCCAATGTGTCACTTTTTTTTGATGATATGTGCCTCCATAAATAAGATGAAACATTTTTAAATATATACATGGGATCTAATAAGTGGGTAATCTTAAGATGCTCCCAATATGGGAGGTCATAAAAGATAGATTTTATTTTCATCCCAATGGAAATTTCTCAACATAGGTGTCGAAGAAATATGGATCATTGAACATAGGCTCCCCATTTGAATCGAACATTTCTATGAAATCCTTCTCCTTCTCTCTCTCATATGCTCTAAGCCATTCAACTAGTGTCATTATTGGAGGCCTTTGGGTTCTCTCTCATTTACCATTGAAAGCGGATGCTGCTCTTCTGTAAGGGTTTTCTTCTGGTAGGAATACCCTAGAGCAATCATACATTGGATTTCGTAGGTCCTTGGACCATCTAGCTTTCATAGAAGGTGCACGACATTTACATCCAAAATACCCTTTTATTACAAGACCCGCGAGATTATATTTGTATACATTAATTAATATGCATGGCACGTTAAAGAATATCATGAAGATCAAAAAAAATATTACAACGAAATAAATAACTAATATGTGAAATAATATTGTTACGTATATAAACAAATCAATAAATTAAACATGTAATTTACCAGAGAAAACTCCTAAGCCTCGATAATCATGTGTCGTGTAAGCACATATGCCATACAACGTAAAACTCCTCTTTGCTGTGATGGGTCTTGATACATCGTATAAATTTATCCCATCCCATAATTCCTTCAATTCATCTACCAGTGGTTGTAAGTAGACATCCATATTCTTCACTTGTCTTCTACCATGGACTATGAGAGCCAACATAAGATGTTCATTCTTCACGGACAACCATGGGGGGATATTGTTATTGATCACTACTACAGGCCAAACATAATAGTTGATGTTCTGGAGGGAATATGGTTTGACGCCATCCATGGCTATGATGAGTCGTAGACTTCATAATTCATCCTTTAATTTTTCAGGCCATGTATCCTCCATATGCTTCATGGCTATTGAATTATTTGGGATTCGCATAACTCCAAACTCACTTCCTTGTCAGGCATGCCATCCCTACAACATAGCCAATTCTTTGCAACGAAAGAGCCTTGGAATCCTTGGGATTATAGGCATGTGCTTCAATATCTTAAAAAGAGGACCAATACATGATTTACCCTTCTTTTTTGATTTATCATACCTATCATGCCCACATTTAGGACACATATCTTTGTCTGCATATTCTCCTCTATATAGAATACAATCATTTGGACATGCATGATATGATATGTACTCAACACCCAACATTTTCAACAATTTCTTTGCCTCTTTGCAGCTACCGGGCAAGACATTATCACTCAGAAGAACCTTATCTTTGAATAACTTGTAGTTGGTGATCATGGAAAAATATATTAATAAATGTACATTAATGTCGATATAATTATTAACATTCATAAAATTTACCATTTTTAATGTTCATTGCAGTGTACTAATTATATTTCAAATTTATATAAGGGAGTACTTTATGGTAACTTACCTCAAAAGTTCTGAGAAACATGCATTCGACAAGCCAAACTTTGCTTTCAAGTTGTATAGTAACATCGTTGTCCCCAACTGGGTAGAATTTGACTGATCGCTAGGTCCAAAAAAAGGGGTGGTGGAAGAAAATTTAAGGCTTTCGAAAAAGGTGTCAGCGATATGAGCATCATCCCCTAGCTGATCATAATTTTGGAATGCGTCTAACAACATTGTCTCCATGGCAGTCGTATCCCTTAAGTAATCATCCATACCAACCTCTATTTGATTGCCTCCATTGCCAGCTTGTGAAGAACTACTATTGCTGTAGTCATTCCTAATTGGTGAATCTGGACGTAGTGAGAATTGAATTGGTGGTTGATTCAACCATTCTTGGTATCATTACTCTCCGATTTCTTCTCTTAATTTAGTCTTCTCTCGATTTTACATTGTCGTGGGGTGCAGGGGAAGATGGTAGGTAGGTTTTTCATCATCACTAGAATCCTAATAATTAAAAAAAAAATATTTGAACATGATTAGTACAAAATATATGATATCAATTAGTAACCACGTTGAAAATATTTCTTAATTATAAATTGGTTTGACGTTGAAAGTATTACATATTAATCAATATATATATATACATACCAAACAATTATAATTATAATTACCATCATTGTCCCAGGATTCTGGCTAGAAGATGCAATATTGTTACAATTAGCAGGGTGAAGCAGTAATTAAGCTGTGGATGATTGACTACATGGATAAAAAACATAAATTCAATTATATAGTGAAAATATAAATAAAATCTGAAGTAAATATTACGTCTCGAGATGGATAGGTAGAACTCTGTGATGGACTTTGAGAAATATTATGGAATGAGCTGGATTTTGAAGAATTTTCCATTCCATATAATTATGATATTTTATCCTTGCATTTGAGCAAAACAACAATATATTTTGGTGCACACACCTAAATTTAATTTCGGTGCGTAATGTAGAGATCACTGCACCGGTGCGTTTTTGGTAATGCGCACCGGTGCCATTTTATACCCAAACGCACCAGTGCGGTTTGATTAAGGGACGCACCAGTGATGAATAACTGCAAATAAAAAAAGCGCAACTCTATTTTCTTTAAGTGAAAAAAAGAAGTAAATTGAAAAATGGGCAGCAAAATATTTTTGAAAATCTAATTTCATAAAACATTTCTTTAAATACTAAACACTTTTCATTATTTCACTATTTTTGCAAAAAAAATTCAGTGAGAGATTTGTAGGATACATACCTGGAACAAATAGAGCACGAGAGCACTGTGGAGCAGGGAAATACATACGAACAAAATTATTCAGACAATAAGAATTCCAAACCTATGGTGATTCAAACCTTATACCATAGAATTTCAAACGATGTGATTAAAGTTTATTGTTTTTTATTTTATTTTTTTCTGCATTTTTTTTTATGCAGTAAAAGAAAAAAAATCAAAGTTTTTTTTTTTTTTTACTTTTCTACATTTTTTTTTATGCAGTAAAAGAACAAAATAAAAATTTATTATTTTTTTTACTTTTTCTGTAGTTTTTAGAAACAAAATAAAAAAATCCATTTTTAGAAACAACAACCCTAGATTCTTTTTGTTTCTGCCTTTTCTTCTCCCTCTTTCTGTAATTTCAGAATTAGGGATTTTCAATTTAGATTTATAGGGTTTGTATAGTCATAAGACATCCAACCCATGGGATGGCTTGCATAGTCGATCCCAATCCATGCCAGCCCTTGCATGAATTAAAAAAAAAAAAAGGTTTTTTTTCCTCAGTGCACCCTGCGTAACATAGCGCACTGATGCGCTCTGTTATACCAACACACTGCGAAAGTATAGTGATAAAAAAAATAAAAAAATAAAATATTTTTTTTATCAGTACACCATATGTAACATATGGCACCAGTGCAATATTTCATTATGGCGGATCGCGAACATGCTATTTTGCCAAAAAAAAATCCATTTTAGAAACAAGCCCTACATTCTTTTTATTTCTGCCCTTTCTTCCCCCTCTTTTTGTGATTTCAGAATTAGGGTTTTTAAATTTATATTTATAGGGTTTGTATTTCTAAATATAAGCCTAAGACATCCAACCCATGGGACGACTTTCATAGTCGGATCCCAATCCATGTCGGCCCTTGCGTAAATTATTATTATTATTATTATTACTATTATTTTTAATTATCGGTGCACCTTGTGTACCTGAGCACACCAGTGTGCTCTATTATCCCAGCGCACCGCGAAAGTACTTTGATAAAAAAATTAAAAAAAAAATATTTTTTCTCAGTACACCATTTGTAAAATATGCAGCTGGTGCATTATTTCATTATGGCGCACCATGAACATTCTGTTTCGAAAAAAAAGAAAAAATTTTCAAAAAATACAAACCCTACATTCTTTTTGTTTCTGCCATTTCTTCTCCCTCTTTCTGTGATTTCATAATTAGGGCTTTTCAATTTAGATTTATAGGGTTTGTGTTGCTAAATATAGACCTAAGACATCCAACCGACGGGATGATTTGCATAGTCAGATCCCAATCCATGTCGGCCATTGCGCGAATTAAAAAAAAATAGATTTTTTTTTCATCAGTGCGCCCAACGTAACCTATCGCATCGGTGCTGTGTATTGTACAAGCGCACCGCGAAAGTAATGTGATAAAAAATTAAATTTTTTTTTTTTAATCAAGGCAACATATGTAAAATATAGCACCGGTTTATGCTACAAAAACTAACACTAGAAAATTTTTATTATTTTATCATGGTTAATCAGTGCGGTGATTGACATGTAACACACCGGTGCTCCTTGTTGACATAGAACATTGTACGGCCTATTATACTATTTGTGCGGTGCGTTTCTAAGACACCTAGGCACTAGCATCGGTGTGTACACCATGAATGGCGCACCAATTTCTTCAAATTTTTGTTTTACTTGAAAAGTTGACAATTTATTTATAAATATATTAATGAATGATATGGTACAGGTTTGAGATTGATAAAGAAATGACTAACAAGAGATCAAGTAACAAAAATACTGATAACACATCAAGAAAAGAAACAAAGGCAAGTTCTTTGTAAATTCTTTACAAAAAATATTATTTTTGAACTATATGTAAGTTTAACTAATATGTATTATTTACTGTGTATCACGCAGAGCCACAAAATGACGAAGCTAGATAATATTATTTCTGATTTAGGATAAGAAGAGCGTAAAAGCTTGATGGAAAATTGCAAAAGGACGAATCAAGTGAATGAAAAAATACTATCAATCCAATATGAGTTTCTTTTTTTAATTTTCATTAATAATATAATTAAAATTATTAGATAACATGTGTCAAACAGTCTATTAATTCACATCAGTTCTACAGGGATCAACAACTCAGAAAAGGAATTTTGTTCTAAGAAAATAAAAAAAATAGAACATGCAAATGAAAATGAATTGCTCCTTAGTTCATCTGGAGTGGTGTTGGAGGTTAACGAAAGGGGGAATATCTTTTACAAAAGTTTGAGGGATCTAGTGGAACAAATGTATAGACGTTATTTCCACTTACAATATAAAAACCAATCCAATGATTCCAGGAACCAAATCTTATCTAAACTACAGGAAGAGTTTCCAGAGAATTGGTCAATGAGACATGTCAGACTTTTAATAGCAAAAATGTACAACAACAAAAAGTAAGGAATAAAAAAGTAACATTCCTTTAAATGTTTGTCTAAAATTATTTATAAATATCGCCTTTATTATATTTAATTTTCATATATCAATATAAAAATCAAATATTTTATTGTCATGTTACATTTTCAGGAAGATTATGAAAATATCAAAAGATGAACAAGCTGATATCAGAAATATGCTAGTAGAAATGTCGAAAAAGGTGTACAAGGAGATGGTCAAAGAAAGGGACAAAATTGCATCACAGGAGGAGCCATCTCAACAACAACGTGCTTCAATTAATATGTAATCATTGAAATTTTCGATCATTAGGTACAATAAATAAACAATTTAGCATTAAATATTGATTTTCAAGTATTTTCTTGCAGAAAAGAAAAGAAAATGGAACCCATTCAACACATAAAACAGGACGACAATGAAGAAAAGGGTTGATATCTAAGTTTGTGACTAATTGTTACTTATAAAAACTTTACTAGATTTCATTTTTATATATTTTTAAGTTGTTTTAAAAAAATCATCATTGAATGTATTCAAACAAGTGCTAACATACAAAGAAGAACCATTAGAGGAATTGATTGAAATTGGGTTAAATATGGGTTGTGAGTATATGTTGGCATATCAGAACTTAATTGTGGAATTTGTAAGAATCTATCGATGTTGTTTTACTTAGCTCCGTCTATAATTAATAAAAAAATAAATCTTTTATATTAAATATATGATTTGTTATGGGGTGTAAAACTTGTAGGAAACAAAGTATGGAACTGTGCCAACAGATGAAATCTTGAAAGATGGCATGTTACATAGTTTTGAAAGAATGTGTATAGTTTATGAGTCAATTGTTGCAATGGTATGTAATTTATTTTCGATTTACATTGATGTATACTATTTAATATTGCAATTTTCATTATTCTCACCAATGTATATACACTCATTACAATTTATTTTTATGTTTGTAGATGGAAGGTGAACAAGAAAAAAACAATCAACATTGTGAACAAAACATTCCTGAAAATAACCCAAGTCATGGAAGTAGCTTTAGCAGTGACAACAGTTCAAGCGAAGAATGATGATCACTATGTTTGGATATCAAAGCAAGGCATTGTAGTTTTTGAAATATGTCTATGAAATCAGACATTTTCTTTAATGTAATGGACATAGTGTCCCAATAGAAAGACAAAGGGATACCAATAACTGTCCCATTTTGTATGAAAAAGAATGTCTTATATATATATATATATATATATATATATATATATATAATAAAAAATGTTTTAATTTATTCTATTGCGTTCTCTATTGTCGCTATTGCGTTCTCCATTGTCGTTCTCAAATGCACTAATAAAAATTTAATTCATATGAATGTTGTTATAAGATATATATGTGCCTACTTTTAATGAATAATGAATTTTAAAAAACCACAATAATTTTGATATGATATAACAAACTAATCCAAACATCACATTCAAATGCATTAATAAAAATTTAATTAATATGAATATTGTTATAAGATGTGTCAATTTTTGATAAATAATGAATTTAAAACAATCACAATAATTGCACTTTCATAGGTCGATGTTTCTAAAAATTACAAAATGAAAACCGGTGCGTGTATACTTACACTAGTGCGCTTGTATTCTTAAGCGTCCCGATGCGTTTTTACGACCTATGGGCACCGCAGAAATACCAAAACCAGTTAAAAATATCGAGGTGTTTGTGTAGTACGGTTACGCCGTGCGTTTATATTATATGCACAGTAGTGCCATTGTACGACCTATGGGCACCGCACGAATGCCGATACCAATTATAAATCTCGGTGCATTTGTGTGATACTACGCACCAGGTTGTTTCTGTATCTATATGCACTGGTGCATTTGTATGACCTATGGGAACCACACGAATACCGATACCAATTATAAATCTCGGTGCATTTGTGTGATATTTCACACCAGGGCATTTATGTGTCTATACGCACCAGTGCATTTGTACGACCTATGGGCATCGCATGAATACCGATACCAATTATAAATCTCGATGCATTTGTGTGATACTGCGCACCGGTGTGTTTCTATAATTATACGCACCAGTGTGTTGATACGACCTATGGGCACCGCACAAATCCCAAGACCAATTAGAACAGTCCCATGCATTGTTGTATCACCAACACTATTCCCGGTGTAGTTTTATACCTTAATGACCTGGTGCATTCTCCTTCGACCGCCCCGGGGCACTTGCTACATGTACGCACCGGTGCGTTAAATCCTAAGTAGTGCACCGATGCAAAAAACATCCGTAATAACCTCTGGCTGCCCATTTATTTTTCAGTTGTGTTGAATTTCTGTTAAAAGCTCTGCCAAAACCTCTGTAACCATAAACGAATGTTGTAGCAAATGTTTTTTTGAAAATTTTGGCCAATTTTATAACACTAAAAACCTCCTTTATAACCTCCGCTAGAGGGTCTTTTCCGTGTAGTGGTCTGATTTAAAACATGTGCACCCAATCTGTGAACTAGAATGCACCATTTGTCAGGCGATTGGTCCAAAATAGAGTATATTCCGAGGGGAATATTCCCTGGAATATTCTTTTTTTAATTTCCCAAAATTCCAAGTCAAACTTGGTCAAAGTCCAAATTTTGCAGTTTACTAGACTTTTCATACTACGATAACTTCTTCATACTGTGTCGATTTTTCAAACCGTTCGCTGCACCGGAATCAGGAAGACGAGATCTATTCGGTCGCTCAGGTTCAGCATACTTCCAAAAACTTTTAATTTTGAGCTATTGCTTAGGTCCATGATCCAGTTTTGATCACACCTCCCCATTAGGAATCTTTTGGACCCCACCCCTTCCTTTCTTCTTTCAAAAGAATGATATCTTGATATGTCTGTGTAGATGAGAGTACAACAATATCTTCTTGCTGACCTCCATACACTTGCCTTGCATGGCTAGTGCCTTTGAACCACAACTCAAAGGTAGTCAACACTCCTTTCTAGATGCGCTTGTCCTCTTGTTAATTTGTTAAGAAGCTTGTCTTCAGTGCACTCAATCAGAAATTTACAAAAGGTAGCTAAAAATTGCTGCCTTGATCATCAATCCAAGGTGGCTCAAAAAAACATGAGATTACAACATAAAACATGCATACATAACTGAAATTTTCATATGTACAAATGAGTGTATGACTTAGTGTGTTAAGAAGTCAAACCTCTTCTCACCAAGTGACTTCCACGGTGAATTTTTCTGCTAAAAATCTTCTTCATGTGAAACATCCATTCTCACATCAATGATGGAATCCTTGGTTCCACTTTCACTAGTCTTTCTGTCCTCCTTCTTCATGTGCTTGGGACAATTAGTTGGATGCAATGTCCAACATTGGGAAACAACATGTCCCTTTCTCTAGCAATGTGTGCAAGTCTTATGCACCTTCTTTGCAAGTTACCTTTGCCTCAACTACTTCCTGTATGCCTTCATCCTCTTCCAGGATCTCGAAACATCATGTTACACAGACCACAAAATGCATAACAACTCTTTCTTCCATTCGAGCATGCAGAATTGTCATGCCTTGCAGAAACATAATCAACTTGACTATGGGAAGAATTATACCTCACATGCTGCCTTGCATGTCCACCCTTTTTTCCTTCTTGAGGAGATGAACTAGTATAGGTTCCAGCTTTCTTTTGCAGACTAACATCAGCGTTCATGTCTTGAAAACTATCCAAACTCGCATGCTCGCCATAAGCTGCATGTCCACAATATTCTTGCTGCAACATAGGCTTCAAAAAATGAAATAAAATTGAAAACAAACTTGACATGTTTGTGTTTTAGAACTTGGAACACAAGTTCTTCTTGAAGTTGCCTCACATGCCTTCATGGCTTTGGATTTTTCGCCATTAGATTGCACATAACCAAGACCAAATTTCTTAGGTCGTTCCTCAACCAAAATAGGTTCAACCATGCCTTGTGCAGGTTTTCCTAAACCCTTGCCTTCATAGCCCATTTTAAACATTAAATTGTACCCTATATCTCTAGTGTGCTTTTCAAATGAACCAACACATCTATCTGACGAGGAAACTGAAGACAAATTTGAGTGAATTACCTTTGATTCGCACATGTTCTTGTTCAAATCCTCTTGGGCTTGATGTATTTTCATCTCCATATCATGCATTATTTGAAGAATTTCTTCTTTCTCTTGCTTCATAGCAAACAATTTCTCACAAAGTTCAGTGCTTTCTCTTCTATCTTCAAACATAATTTGCACCATGTCCTTCAGGATGTAGAAGTCACGCTTCATGTCTTCATCAAAGAATCTTGTGAAGGAGGAGGATTTGGAAACCTCACTTGAAGAAGTTTTCATCATGAAAATGAAATAAAATAAATTCAAAAAAATTCACAAAGCTTTCAAAAACAATGACAAATCTTTTGAAACAAATGGTTGTAGAGGCAAGCTCTTATTCAAGCAGCCTTTGCAAACAAACCTTTATTATGCTTCAAGGGTTGCCTTGAGGTCATTTAGGTAAGGAGAATGCCTTCACCCCTTTCTTCCCTATTTTCCTCTACTGGCCTTTTATATTAGTAGCTATCCCTTCACCTGTAGCAAACTCAAGAAACAGTCAGTTTGAAAACAATCAAACAGTCAAATTCTTTGCACTGTTTAAACACCTTTCAAGTCCAAAAATCAAGCTATTTCTCTGTCAATAAAGAAATCAAGTGCTCTGATACCAACCTGATCTGAAAATGGGTTGTATAACTTGTTATGACTTTCAAGAACCTCCCACTTAGTTAAACAAATAAAAGATCTAGATTATACTTGACATTTGTAGAATTTTGTACTTGAAATAGGTGTATTATTTTTAATTGTTTAAGTGTCTTAAGTTCATTTGTTTTGATGAAATTAAACATGTATAACAGAAATATAATGCAGCAAATAAACATCCACATATAACAACAAAATTAATCTAGGAGTTCACCCGAATATCATGGGCTACGTCTCCTTGAGCTTTTGTCATTTTGACTTGACTCTTTGGGATTATGGTAAAGTTTCTTTTACAAGTTCCACACTTAACTCCAATGGTTACTGAACTAAACCAAAGGGATTAGAATACCATCTATATCCATGTCATGGCTGTCACCACTCTGCAAACAGATATAGGCTCCCTTAGACTTGATTCCTTCTATCGGTGCTTTGAGCTACAATGAGCTGATATGTGGCACTAACTCCTTCAGAATTCTATTTCTATCCCTAAAACCTCACCTAATATCTCCAACACACATCAGACACCAAATATAGTCTGATCATTTACTCAAAATGAGCACTACATCCCCAAACTAGGCCTTCCTCCGCGGTTTGTCCTGGGCTGCTCAAAACTTCATTGTAGGTTCTCAACCTTTAGAAGTCTTAAAATGGATCTTAAAATCCCTTCAATAGATTAATAATTCCAAAAATAGTCAGAATAGACTATTGGTTCAATAAAAATGGCCTCCGGTTGCTCCGATTTCGCCTCTAACACCTGTCGGCACCCCCTGTCACTGGGGTCACTAAAAAATTATTTGATGGGTTCTATACCTCTAGAAGTCATCAAAATATTCTACAAACTACTCCTTTGGGTTTAGAAGTATCAAAACAGTAAAAAATTACTAGTGGTTCGCTGCATAAGGTCTCTAGCTGCTTTGGCTAGGCCCCGAATTGCAGTTGGCACTTGCTGGCCCTGGTGGCCCCTGGAAATTCACTGAAGCATCTCAGCCTTAAAAAGTACTCTATAGGCTTTTAAAACCACACCATTATTTCCATAACATCTGAAGCATCCAAAATTGACTATTGAATTCCTAAATAAGGCCTCTAGCTCCCCTGGCTAGGCCTCAAACTGTTGTTGGCCCATGGTGGCCATAGTGGCCCATAGAACTTTACTGAAGAAAAAACCTGCTCAAAAGTCCTCTGATGGCTCTGTAACCCTCACCAATGAGTCTAGAATGTTGGTGCTAGTCAAAATTGACTATTGGCACTCCAAAATTGGGCGAATCTAGCTCAAGATAGAGCATAAACTCAAATTGTCTAGTGACACCCAAAAAAGCTCCACTAAATGTGGAGAGACTGAACTTAGCTCCGAGTTAGATTCGGCATAACTGCAAAAAATGATGGGCGCTCCAAAAAAAAATTGCCACCATGTTAAACTGAAGCAACCCAATGGTAATATGAAATTAGAGATTGGTTAACCACTTTTAAAAATGGATAAGCATACATTAGTGTAATCATCGTTTTTCGTGGGTTAACCACGTTTAAACACTAATTAAACCATGTTTAATACATCTCGCCAGTTCTGGTCTCAGCCTTTGGTTTTTGGTGCTTGGGTGCATGGGGAAGGGCTGGCCCTTCCGGCCCCCCCCATACGCGCTAAAAAAGAATAAAGTCAAATGACGCCATTCTAAAGTTAAGCATCGTTTGTATGGAAGAATGGTAAGAATCGGTCGCTTTATGCCTGAGGTCTCACGTTCAATTCCTGTGCAGTCCCAAATTTTTGACCATTGAATATGGGCCACGTGGTAGCCTCCGAGCCTACCATGTGGCAGCCCTTGATTGGTCTAATTTAAAACATGTGCACCCAATCTGTGAACAACTATGTGCCACTGGTCAAGACCCGATTGGTCCAAACAAAATATTCCAGGGAATATTTTGAGGAATATTCCTAGAATATTATTTTTTTAATTTCCCAAAATTCCAAGTCAAACTTGGTCAAAGTCCAAAATTTTCAGTTTATTGGACTTTTCAAATGGAAATAACTTCTTCATACGGTGTCAGTTTTTTGAACCATTCATGGCGTCGGAATCAGGAAGACGAGATCTATCCAGTCGCTCAGGTTTGACACACTTTCGAACACTTTGAATTTTGAGCTATCACTTAGGTCCACGATCCAGTTCTGATCACTTTTTACTTAAGGTGCTGCTCTGGATGGAGTCTCCAACACGTGGCTCTTTAATGGCCACTTCGGTCGCAATGGGTGCAAAAGGTCTTTTTCCTCCAAACTTGCTTAATTGATTTCTTTCCTTGCTATAAGAATGCTTTCCATGCCTCATTCGCCTTTGTGCTGCCATCCTTTTCCAACACTTAGAAAACACATGGTTATGTAAACCAAAAAAATGACATGTTTCTCGATGCCATGATTTACGACCGTGGTTATCAACATTATTATAATCAAAATGCATTTCTGAACCAACGAGAAATATTGGAAAGAAAATAATCCGGGTGGGTGGTGGGTGGGTGGGGTGGGTGTGTGTGGCTGCAAAACCATATATATTTTACATAATCCAACGTGTATGTCCAGAGATCTTATTATGTCTTTACTTAGATCATTGCATCATTCATTCATCTAATGTTTAGTAAGCAGTAAGTATGAACAAAAATCACAGAACAAACCATCAAACATAAGCCACGCATATGAACACTAGTATTTAAGGTGGAAACCCAATTTGGGAGAAAACCACCGTTGCTGTTATCTCAGTCTTCAATATTTATTATAATGAAAACTTCTTACAATTTATGCTGGTGCAGACTTATACCAGCACACAGGCACCTACCTGCAGAAAGGCTACAACCTTCTCTTGTTTACCAGCTACAACTGGAAGGGAGCTACAACCCCCTCACTGAAGGCTTCGACCCTCAGCACCACTGCGGACCACATTCCATCAATTTACATACTGGATCCACCAGTTTCCACACAACATACCTTGCAGGACACCAGATTTATTCATTTTCTTCAGTTCACTCGCACCAGTTCTTCATGATTTTGTCAATCGATCAAACCAGAGATTCATCGTCATCATATCATTATATCCATGGGTGCATCGTAGATTCAGATTTATCAATTAAGAATAGAGTTCGTCAATGCAGATATTCCTTAGAGAAATTTATTCATTCACCACCCTTATGCATGCACACTTTGTACAACAATCATCTTCTCCTTATATAGTTTTTGCCTTTAGTAAAACCATGAGTAAAAACCACTCAACCGCTAATGGTATTCCTCTGACAGTATTTTCTTTAGTTTACCCCACGTGCCTCTTTGATTTCTTTTTAATTTATTTATCAATTTGAAGAAATTGACAAATAAATATATTTACAACTTCGAATTGAACATTAGGATTAAATTTACAACCCTTCGACCTTTAAAGAAATATCCAACGCTTTCAAAAAATTAACCTTATGATAAACCTTTGACCATGGGCCCACATATATAGTCAATAGCCAATCAAATACGCACATGGTACCATAAGTAAACTTTGCGCAAGTCAAGCGTCTGATCACCGTTAGATAGCAAGCTTCCAGATCAATGGCATATATGCATATCGCTCGACCTCCGATGCCGAACGTTAACATGTGATGGCCCGCCGGACTTTGGTTAATCTTCGTGCATCTTCCTCATACGACCACCGTCCAATGGCCTCCCTTCAGATCAACGGCACACAACAATATCGCTGGGCATCCTGGGTAGAACAATAATGCGCGATGGAGCGCAATGTCAAGTGGTTTTGTGGAGTCGTACAGGGACGTGTGTCTCCCGTTCTATGGAAACGAAGCCAACCTCTTGAATACCTCTCAACCCGCAAAAGCGGTGCAATATGGGAAATATGTCCTCGGAAATCCACTCGTGGTTTTTGGAATAGTGACCAACCCACGGTTAAGTCTGGTTACGCTATTCCTTTTGGTCCCTTAACTCAGGTTCACAACTCGGTCATAGTTCCACTCTTCCATGTTGGGTTCCTTCGCGCTTTCTTTTGTTATCTTCTACCGAAAGTTTAATGCCAAATACTCTGTTTTAGTTCTTCCGCATTATAACTAAATTTCTCTGGCTCCTTATTCCTTTCTCCATGAATATAACATTCCACTGTCCACTCTTTTGGATACATTGACGACCGTATTAACATCAGTTCCTTGAACAGCATCCAAAGCACCATTAATCCCCTCATAGGATTTCTTACTTATCACATATTTCAATTATCCTCCATCAGCATGCATACATATGTTCACACCGGAATTGGATTCAAACATCCTTCCTATTGAATTCAATTTTCTTCTTGGCTGATACTGCTCTCTGTAGATGCACTCTTTCTCTATTCTTCTCTGCTACATGTCTTTTCTCTGTTCCTAGTTACAGTTTCAGATGCCAATTCCTTTGTCGCTTCCTTTGCCATCAATGACAATATTTCCAACAATCTCCCCCTTTGGCATTGATGGCAATATTCTTCCTCTGATTTTCTTATAGAAGCCCTTTGTTGCTTTTCGCTTTTCCTCCCCCTTTGACATCAATGGCAAAGAGTTGATCAAGATCCTTTGAACCGGAAATACCATGCTCCCCCTGAGATCATGCTGCATCTTCAAACATAATATAACAAAATGACTTATAAATGTCAACAATGCATCCTTTTCATATGACCAATGCTCCCCCTGAGCCTGTGCATTCAGAGATTCCCAACAGCACCTCACAACCAATTTAATCTTCTGTATTTAAGTAGATATGATCTTCTGCATGGCAGAGACTACTCCCAGTTTTTGTCTGAGATATTCGAATGCTTCCCTGGGTAGAGGTTTGGTAAATATATCAACAACTTGTTCTTTGGAGGGAACATACTCCAATTTCACCTTTTGTTCAAGCACTTGTTCACGTAAGAAGTGATATTTGATGGGAATGTGCTTGGTCGTGGAATGCATAACAAGATTATTTGAGATACTGATGGCACTTGTATTGTCACACATAATGGAGATAGGAGGTGAAAATTTGATTTGAAAGTCTTGTAAGGTTTGCATCATCCAGAGAAGTTGAGTGCAACATGATGCGACAACCACATATTCTGCTTCTGCTGTAGATAAGGCAATAGAGCTTTGCTTCTTGCTAAACCAAGATACTAACCAGGGCCCCATATAGAATGCACCACCACTAGTGCTTTTCCGATCATCAACACTTCCAGCCCAATCTGCATCAGTCTATGCATGAAGAGTAAGATCAACATTCTTTGGATACCATAGTCCAAAGTCTTGAGTTCCTTGTAGATATTTGAATATTCTTTTCACAGCCTAAAGATGAGACTCCTTTGGATTAGCTTGGAATCGTCCAACAATCCCAACTGCATGCATGATGTCTGGTCTTGTCCCAGTGAGATAAAGTAGACTTCCTATCATAGATCTGTATTCTGGTTGATTCACCGTGGGGGAATCATCATTAGAACTGAGATTACATCCGGTTATCATTGGTGTACTTACAGGTTTGCAATCTTCCATGCCATACTTCTTCAAGATTTGCTTGAGGTATTTTTCTTGTGATAAGAATATGCCATTTGTTGCTTGTTGCACTTGCAAGCCAAGAAAGAATGTTAGTTCCCCAAGTAAAGACATTTCAAATTCTTGCTGCATATCAGAAGCAAATTTCTAACTCATAGACTCTTCATTACTTCCAAAAATGATATCATCAACATATACAACCACAATCAATAGTTTGTCATTTTCAGTTTTTGTGTATAAGTTGCTATCAGCAGACCCCTTTGAAAATCCTTGTTGATGAAGATATTTGTCAAGATGATAGTACCATACCCTTGGAGCTTGTTTGAGACCATATAGAGCCTTTTTAAGTCTACAAACAAGTTTTTCATCATTTCCCAAAATGAATCCTTCTGGTTGTTCTATATAAACTTCTTCTTCTAAATCACCATTGAGAAAAGCAGATTTAACATCCATTTGATAAACTTTGATTTTTTGGAAGCTTGAAAAAGCAAGAAACATTCTTATGGCTTCAAGTCTAGCTACAGGAGAAAAAGTTTCTTCAAAGTCTATACCTTCTTGTTGAGCATACCCCTTGAAAACAAGTCTAGCTTTATTTCTTATAACATCCCCATTCTCATTTAACTTGTTTTGAATATCCATTTAGTTCCAATGACATTTTTGTCATGAGGTCTTGGTACTAATTCCCAAGTGTGATTCTTTTCAATTTGATCAAGCTCTTCATTCATGGCTTGAATCCAACATTCATCTTTGCTAGCTTGATTGACATTGTGAGGTTCAATAGTGGACAAAAATGCCAGATTGCTAGAAGATCCCACAAGAGTCCTTCTTGTTTGTACACTTGATCCATTTTCTCCCAAAATTTGAGATTCTGGATGATTCTTTTGAACATATCTGGATGGAGCCTTTTCAGAAAAATCATCTTCAGGGTTCTTCATTGGGTTCACTGTTTGTATCATTACTATTTGATGTAGAAGGATATATGTCATCATCATCGTCTTCATTTGTTGTTTGTTTTTCTTCTTTTGGAGCTGCTGGAGACTCATCAATAACAACATCTATACATTCAACAATCTTTCGAAGTATTTTATTGTAAAATTTATATGCCCTACTCCTAGAGGAGTAACCAAGAAATATTCCTTCATCTGCTCTGGGTTCAAACTTGCCAAGTTTTTCATCATTATTTTTGATAAAACATTTTCTTCCAAAAATTCTAAAATGCTTTACAGTGGGAGAATTACCATACCAGAGTTCATATGGAGTTTTATCACTATTTACATAAACATGTGCCTTGTTAAGAATATTTATTGTTGTATGTGCTGCTTCTCCCCAAAATGTGTCAGGTGTTCCAGAATCATCAAGCATAGCTCTAGCCATTTGTTGAACTGTTATGTTCATTCTTTCTGCTACGCCATTCTGTTGTGGAGTGCCAGCTACAAAAAAATGTCTTTTTATGCCATGTTGTTCACAAAATTCAAGGAATTCATTGGATGTATATTCTCCTCCTCAATCAGATCTAAGACACTTGATTTTTAGATCTAATTCATTTTCAACCAATGCTTTGAAGATCTGAAATTTCTCAAATGCTTCATCTTTGTGTTTAATCAACCCAATCCAACACATTCTAGAGAAATCATCAATGAATAAGATATAGTATTCTTCACCATGTGGTGAATTTTTCCTCATAGGTCCACATATGTCAGTATGAATGAGTTCAAGAGGCTTACTTGATGATCCTTCCTTGGCATTAAATTGTACTATGGTTTTCTTACGGAATTGGCAAGATTTGCATATGATATTTTTGGGTAGAGTAATATTGGGAAGATCACGAACAGCTTTAAGTCTGCTTGATTTGTTGATTTGAGAGAAGCTCAGATGCCCCAACCTTCTATGCCATAGCCAGTTTTCTGAAGATTTACTCAAGTAACATTGTTCTTTGCAGTTTTTTAATACATACAGGTTGCTTGGAGTTCTTTTTCCTTTTATAATTATTTTACCTGTATCAATATCACGTACCACACATTCTTTTGAACTAAAGACAACTTTAGTTCCTTGATCACACATTTGACTTACACTTAACAAGTTATGCTTTAATCCATCCACATACATGACTTCATTAGCTTTCACCTTTTCTTTTAGAAAAACAGACCCTTTTCCCTTAATGACCGCAGGAGTATCATTTCCAAATGTAACATTATTTTCCTTTTCTAGAGCACTATATGCAAGAAGTTTGTTTTTATCACCTGTCATGTGTCTTGAGCATCCACTATCAATGTACCATTGGTTTTCTTCATCTTCTAAAAATAACGCTATGCCACAATTTTCAACCTGTAATTCCTTCTTTTTCCATAATTTGGAGCTTGAAGGAACATGTTCTTTTGGCTGAACTTTGCTCCTGCATTCAGATTCTTCATGGCCAAAGTTATTGCAATAGGCACATTCAACTTCATTTTGAAGAGGAGAAAAGTTGTTATAGGTATTCTTCTTTGTTTCAATATCAATCCTTTTCTTTCTTGCTTCTCTTGTCATGATGGTTTTATATGCTACACATTGAACAACTTTATGAGCAAAATTGTGACATGAGAAACATTGTCCATTGAAGAAGAAATTTCTACGATCATAAAATCTCCTTCTTGAATTTACCTGTTGATTGGTGTTTCTTTGAAAGTTAGTGTTCTTTGAATTGAGATGATCATCATTTATATGCAAAGATTCTTTATTCCCTTGCTGAGTGACAGCATGTTGTAAACCAGCAGTAGCTGCTTTTAGATAATTTGGTGCTGAAGGCTGAGAAGATTCTCCGATATATCTAAGACCTATCTTTATAAGGGGAGAACGTTGTACCTTGATAATCTCATCTAAGGTTTCAGATCCTTTAGAAAATCTAAGATTCAAAGTCTTTACTTTCTCAAGTTCTTTTCTTAGACTTACTATTTCACACTCTAATTTCTCATTGTGTTTCTCTTTTTCTTCAAGCTGATTTTTCAGAGTTTCTATGATTATTTTACTCTCTTCTAAGAAAATTTTGAGTTGATTGTTTTCATCAAGAAAATCATTATCTTCTAGAGCATCCAGAAAAGTATCCTTTTCTTCACTAGATTCCTTTTCAAATGCCATGAGAAGTCTAAGATCTTGTTCACATTCTTCCTCACTATCAGATAACCCATCACTGTCTTCATGAGTATAGTAACTTTTTCTAGTGCTATAATGATTCTTATTCCTTCTTACTACTTCCTTCCCCTTTTTATGTGTTTCTTTATGAGGACACTTAGCAGCATAATGACCAAATCTTCCACAATCAAAACATTTGAAAGGAAGCTTACCTTTGAACCGTCCTGTTCCAAGTTGAAGTTTCTTTAAAAAGTTTATCTCATCTTCTTCTGAGATATATCCCGATCCTTCTGTTTTTTGTACTTCCTTCCCTTTTGTAGAAGTTCTAAAGACTGCTTCTTTGACTTTAGATGGTCCTCCTCTTCTCATTTCATATGCAGTTAGTATGCCATGAAGTTGCACCACAGTAAGATTTTGAAGATCCTGCTTTTCTTCAAGAGCAGAAAATTTTGACTCAAATTTTGCCGTTAGTGATCTTAAAATTTTCTCAACTAGAGTAGATTCGGTTATTGTTTCTCCCAGATTTCTCATACGATTTACAATATCATCAAGACGTAAAAATAATTTTGCAATGCTTTCCTCATTATCCATTTTTAGATTCTCATATTGAATTCTGAGAGTTTGGAGTTTAGCACTTTTTACCTTTGCATCACCTTCATAACTTAGAATGATTTTGTCTCATATTGCCTTTGCAGTATTCAGCTGCATGACTTTGACAAATTCTGATTTAGTCAGACTTCCCAATAGAGCATTGACCGCCTTTGCATTGGTTTCATAATTCTTTCTTTCCGTCAAATCTGTTGGTACTGCAGCTGGATATTGATATCCTCCTTCAACAATTGCCCATACATCTACTCCCAGAGACTGAAGATAGGATCTCATCCTTGTTTTCCAGAAGATTAAATTGTTTCCGTTAAAAGGCGGAAGCCTGATAGATGTTGTTCCATATTTATTACTCATCTTGCTTGATCTTCCTTCTAGCGGCTAAGCTTTTTCAGAAGGACCTTCTCTGATACCAATTGTTGGGAAAAATACTGAGAGGGGGGGGGGGGGGTGAATCAGTATTTAGGGCTGACAATTTTTACTTTTTCTTTCTCTTAAAACCATATGCTATTTTACAGAATCCAACGTGTATGTCCAGAGATCTTATTATGTCTTTACTTGGATCATTGCATCATTCATTCATCAGATGTTTAGTAAGTATTAAGTATGAACAGAAATCATAGAACAAACCATCAAACATAAGCCACACATATGAACACCAGTATTTAAGGTGGAAACCCAATTTGGGAGAAAACCACCGTTGCTCTTATCTCAGTCTTCAATATTTATTATAATGTAAACTTCTTACAATTTATGCTGGCGCAGACTTATACCAGCACACAGGAACCTACTTGTAGAAAGGCTACAACCTTCTCTCGTTTACCAGCTACCACTGGAAGGGAGCTACAACCCCCTCACTGAAGGCTTCTAACCTCAGCACCACTGCGGACCATGTTCCATCAATTTACATACTGGATCCACCAGTTTCCACACAACATACCTTGTAGGCCACCAGATTTATTCATTTTCTTCAGTTCACTCGCACCATTTCTTCATGATTTCGTCAGTCGATCAAACCAGAGATTCATCGTCGTCAGATCATTATATCCATGGGTGCATCGTAGATTCAAATTTATCAATTAAGAACAGATTTCGTCCATGCAGATATTCCTTAGAGAAATTTATTCATTCACCACCCTTACGCTTGCACACTTTGTACAATAATCGTCTTCTCCTTATATAGTATTTTCCTTTAGTAAAACCATGAGTAAAAACCATTCAACCGCTAATGGTATTCCTTTGACAATATTTTCTTTAGATTACCCCACGTGCCTCTTTGATTTCTTTTTAATTTATTTATCAATTTGAAGAAATTGAAAAATAAATATATTTACAACTTTGAACTGAACTTTAGGATTAAAGTTACAACCCTTCGCCCTTTAAAGAAATATCCAACGCTTTCAAACAAATAACCTTATGATAAACCTTTGACCTCGGGCCCACATATATAGTAAATAGCCAATCAAATATGCGCATGGTACCATAAGTAAACTTCGCGCAAGTCCAGCGTCCGATCACCGTTAGATAGCAAGCTTCCAGATCAACGACATATATGCATATCGCTCGACCTCCGATGCCGAACGTTAACGTGCGATGGCCCACCGGACTTTGGTTAATCTTCGTGCATCTTCCTCATACGACCACCGTCCGATGGCTTCCCTCCAGATCAACGACGCACAAGAATATCGCTGGACATCCTGGGTCGAACAATAACGCGTGATGGCGCGCAGTGTCAAGCGGTTTTGTGGAGTCGTACAGGGACGCATGTCGCCCGTTCTATGGAATCAGAGCCAACCTCTTGAATACCGCTCAACCCGCAAAAGCGGTGCGATATGGGAAATCCGTCCTCACAAATCCGCTCGTGTTATTTGGAACAGTGACCAACCCACGGTTAAGTCTAGTTACGCTATTCCTTTTGGTCCCTTAACTTAGGTTCACAACTCGGTCATAGTTCCGCTCTTCCACGCCAGGTTCCGTCGCGCTTTCTTTTGTTATGTTCTACCGAAAGTTTAATGCCAAATACTCTGTTTTAGTTCTTCCGCGTTATAACTGAATTGCTCTGGCTCCTTTTTCCTTTCTCCATGAATATAACATTCCACTGTCTACCCATTTGGATACATTGACGACCATATTAACATCGGTTCCTCAAACAACATCCATAGCACCATTAATCTCCTCATAGGATTTCTTACTTATCACAGATTTCAATTATCCTCCATCAATATGCATACATATGTTCACACCGGAATTGGATTCAAACACCCTTCCTATTGAATTCAATTTTCTTCTTGACTGATACTGCTCTCTGTAGATGCACTCTTTCTCTGTTCTTCTCTGCTACATGTATTTTCTCTGTTCCTAGTTACATTTTCATATGCCAATTCCTTTGCCACTTCCTTTGCCATCAATGAAAATATTTCCAACAAATTGGAAATGTGAAAAGGAATAAAAATTAGAAAGTTATCTGTTTCTAGCAGTCATTTCTTCTAGGGAGTTGGAATCTTAAGTTGTTGGAAATTGGAATCATCCTTTGGTTGGTTGTGTAATAAGAAGAATTTCCAATACCAACCACTAAAAAATATCCAAAAGCAAGTGCATACCATGGAAAATGATTCAAATAAGAATATTCAACAATGTGACACTTAAATTTTTACCGCAACAAGAATAGAATGTAAACATAAAATACGAACGCAAATATGTATCAAACAAAATAGTCCGACAAGAACATAGAATTAATAGCTTGCCACCAAATTTTTACTGCTACAAAAATAGGATATATAGGCTAGACATAGAAGATTCTTCAAAGAAAAGGATATTGTTAGAAATCACCACACATTCTAGAATATGTCGTTGTTTTCCATATTACAAAGGTGCATACACATGAGCTAGAACATAGGTAGAAAATAGGAATCTGATACATATCTAGTGGTAACAGGTTATAATGTAGATATAGTCATATCAGAATCATGTTGATTGAAATAAAAGATCATACATACATATCTATAGGGAGGGATAAAAAATAAAATTTCTAGATTAGATCCCCACCAAAAAAATGAAACACTAATAATAGGGGCAGTTGGATCTCTTCAGTTTGGGGTTAACATGGATACGTTGGTAGTCCTTGACTATGTAGGGAGGGGTAGTCATATAATGACATTAAAGCTTATTTAAATGACAATGATGTATTATTTTTATGTGCAGCAAAGTAAAATATAATGCAATTTTAGAGAGAAAAAAAAACATAGTGTTGAATTTGAGAGATGTAGACTTTTTCCGAAGCTAATATAAGAATCTAAAACTCATGAAAGGTTTCAATTATTATTGATCATGATCACCAATTAAATATATAAATAAACACAAGAATACCTAAAATGGTGAATTCTTCTTCCCACAATCACTCAGTCCATGCAACATCAATTATAGATCATCACAACCCATGCAATCATTTAAAGAATTGTTGGTTGCTCCAACCCCCATAATATTATAGATAAAAATTTTCCATTTTGAAATATCTAATACAAATGGGCAACCATCATAGCATGGGGATTTATTTTACTTTTTATTTTTTTCTGAATAGGTTCTCTACTATGATGCCATTGTATAAATCAGAGTGGTAACAAATCCATTAACTACAATCCATGCAAACTCACCTTGTAAACATTCAACTGATATATGGTTTACAACTTCCATAATAGTTTTGGAAAATACCCTCTATCAAAATCAATTAAGACAACCACAAAAGCCCTTGAAAAAGTTGTTGAGAGCTGAATGAGATATGTTAGTGATGCAAATTACTAAATATTATTTCGTTGAAACAATGAATAGAATGCAAAATGATAAATCTCCTAGAATGGATGATTTTCCTTATGAATTCTTCAAGAAGTGGAAGGTACCTGTTGAGGTATAAAGGTATATTTTTAACACCTATTTATCTTACATTAATTATCAATCCGAGAACGACTTTTTATTTTAAGAGTGTACTCAGTTTGAGGTGGCAATTTATCCAAGAGAAATGTTGTGTGAGATGTAGTACAATATTCTAAATACAAAAGTAAACAAATGCTTGGAAGAGAAATCTAATTACAATAACATAAATTCAAATGCTCTGAAATTTAACTATTCACTCAGCAAACATCAATCGAGGATACAGTAGAAATAACTCATTCCTCTAGAAATTGATGCAATTAAAATCAAACTAGAACAAGGCAATCAATCTAGGAACTTGGAAGCAATAACCAGTGTTCTCTACAGTTGACAGTCCTGCTTTAAAGAAATTAAGGAGAAATAGAAATTGAACTAAAGATGCTATTGAAAGTAAACTAGGAAAACTCTTTAAAAGCAAACTCTTGCAATTTGTAAACTAATTAATCTGAAATAAAAAGCAATGTAAATGGACAACAAACTGTAATTAAAGGAATCGAACAACAAATACTAACTAATGAATTGAATAACAAAGTCTATGGAACAACAAATCCCATTGAACAACAATCTGTAATGAATATCAATCAAATGAAATAGCAAGTGGAATAAAACCATAATGGAAATAGAATAGCGAAGCTCTGTTAAGGTATTAACAAGATAAATTATACAGTGTTAAGATTCTTGTTAAATCATAAAGAAACAACAACGCAATTTGTTAATATAACACAACAATATCAAAAAGAAATTCAACAGTAATTAATCAACTCTGCAATCATAATGAAACCAAACACGATTATCACACAACAATAATTAAAGGATAGAAATACAAACAATGGATCGATCCACCAGGGCCAGACCCTCAACCACTGGTGAAACGCCGCTGGGTTTTACTTCAGAGCTTGAGAAATGGAATGAGAACATGTCTTTGTATTAATCAAACATGAATAGCTTTTACATCAGTTTCTCTTTGATCATGAGAGTCAAGGAATTACAGTGTTACAAAAGGAATTCAATAATCATCCATTGTTCTCCAATACATAATACATGCTCTCTTTTTATAATCAGAAAGAGGAGAAATTAAATAGCAAATATGATCTCTCATAACAATATTAGATTATTCCCAACAACTTGATCAACCAGAAAATACATTTCCATCAATCTTTCAACAAAACCAAGTCGAATTTGGATTTGCAACTGAGATAATTTGGAGGATGGTCGCAACAGTAAATTTGAGAAAATCATGCTCAAAGAACCTTGTGTTTCTCTCAATAAAGGCCGAATTTGGGCAAACCGTTCCTCACTAAAGTTAATATGGTCCGTTTTGGCCAAAACCCATATTCTGGATTTTCCAGATTCTTCTTCACTTGCCCAGAATCTCAACCGCAAAACTGTCACTTCTTATTCGAGCGAATTTCTGAGTTGGAATATTTGATGATGATTTGGAGATCAAATCTATAATCTGGAAAATATCTTGGAGGCTAAAATGGTGAGTGTTGGTACAAAATATATTAATAAACCATCATTGATAAAATTATGCATAATAATCATCAATTTATTAAAAATAAAGGAGAAGAAATAATATTCATCCATAAGTTCATAAATCATCATAAAATGGATTTATATGATAAATTATAATAAATGACATGATAAAGAAGAGTAAAAATGGATGAAATAAGTGTTAAAAAGTGGTCGTATTCATGGCCCAACATACTCCGAAACTGAATATATTGCATGTCCTCATGCAACCCAGAACTGAATATATTGCATGTCCTCACGCAACCCAAAGACAAAACCCATGTGTTAACCAAGCAAAGAAAATTGTTCACCCCAACTCATGAAATGGATGGAACAAATGCATGTTTCCTCAAATAATGAATATTCAATTTTAGCAATAGAGGCATAACAATTTTTACAGTTGACGTTCAACTATATGTATATGAAGTTGCAAAAAAATGTGACATAAGTAACCACAAACTTCATTAACCATTTTCTCAAAAATCAGATCATTTTGATGCACGGATCATGAGATATAAAAAAAATGGTTGTAGGTGATAGTGCATAATTTTCCTAATTTTATGAACTATTTTAGCGTGAAATTATCTGGGTTTGTGTATTTTAATGATACCTCTTTGTTATCCAGAAATCACAAGAATTCAGTTTATAGGTTTAACGATATATGAAAATCAATTTCTGCACTGTATAAAAATGAAATTGTATGCCTTAAACGAGAAAGAGAGTAGAAAACATTCATCATGTGTAGCAATTCCCCCCCCCCCCAAACTGAAGAATTAACATGTCCTCATGCGATGCTAGAAAAAAAAGAGATGTGGTTGCTACAATCTGTTGAAGTCTATGCTTGGTGTAAAACAACATGGAATAAGGGAGGTGTTGAGAATGAATAAGAATATCAATGGATGATAAAGAATATTATTTACATGGTCATAAGAAAGAAATGAAGGAAATCAACACTCCCCCAAACTGAAAGATGAGACATGTCTAAAAAAAAGAGAAGTGGTAAATATTTGGAATGAATGATGATAAATAATGCTCAATGGATTTTCATGAAATTCTCCTAAATTCATAATAAATCAAAAAATTATGCTATTTTACCTCAAGTGTTACCTCCGAAAAAATGTGGAATGACATGTAGAGACTGGCCTTTGTTGACGCTGATGTAGGCTGAGTGGATACTGAAAGTGATGCAAAAGGTGGAAGCCATGCAAACACATCATGTCTGAAGAGTTGTGCGCATTTGCGAGCCTTTGTTGTTAGTTGCAATAGTGTGGTCATGTTGCGAATAGAATTCCCCCCCATATTTGTTGTGCTCCTGTAAACAAATCACAATTCTTTATGCAATGTTCTTGAATCCACAGTTTTAGTTTGGAATGGAAACAGATAAGATTCATGCAAAAAAAGTTCAATCAGCAAAAATTCTGTAGAAATGCAGTATCAATATTGTGGAAAAATATCAAAATAGAAGAGCAGCATACTATACAGCAATTGTATAGCATGGAAATGCATACATACTTATGAAATGATCAACAAATTATCGCAATACTGAGATCAATGCATATTTTGAAATCGTGAGTAGATATGGAAATGTTTATGTAATGATTCGAAAATAAGGGAAAATGACAGCTGATGAAAAAAAATACTTATGCAGTCATTATCCACATAAACCATTATGATCGATTTATAAATAAATTTCATGCATAAGAGGTTCCAAACAAAGGGTTTAGGAGCATACTCTCATTTGATATTAGATAAAGATATAAGAAAAGGGTTTATCATTACTATTGATTTGTGAAAAATATGACTTCAATACCATCAGCAGAGCTCTCTTGCCCACAGGTGTCTATAATGTTGAAAAAGTTTCTTTCTCACCCTTGGAACCATTATCCTTTATTTATGCCTAAGGAAGTGCTGTGTGATGTCATGATGGAGGCCACTATGCTGGCTTGGGAACCAGATGAATCATAATTCCATTCACCAGAAAGAGGTGAAAAGTGGGTAGGCCAGCTCGTGATGAGACCTCCTGTTCCAAGGAATTTTTATTTTTCTGAGTTGTCCATTGGATCATATCCCTGGTGTGGTGGCCATAATGGGAATGCCACTTCACTGCTCCCTTATGATCATGGTAGGCTAGCTTTTGATGAGACCCCCTATCCTCCATCTTCCATATCATAGAATTGTTAGTAATCATATAGAGATTTTTTTTTTCTTTACATATAGCACTTCCCTATTTATATATAAAAGGTGGCTCAACACTCCTTAAGAGTAGGGATGGTGGAAGAAGTATGAACATATCAATAGAGAAAGTATGCTCTTATTCTTATTTAATAAGTAAAAATCAAAGAGAGTTATGAAGATTTAGGGAAGAACCAACATGATAAAGATAATCGATCATATTAATTTTAATGAAAATAAAGACAGCAAGGGGATATAGATGGTTATGTCCTTTCCTTTTTCTTATCACTACAAAAAAATTTCTTAAAAATGACAATTTATCTTGATTAGTTGATTCCAATAACCTTTAATTTGTGTATTCTTGCATGAATTATATGTTTTCCTTTCAAAGAGTCATGAAAAATTCACAAAAATTCTTAGAAATGTTGTTTAAAAAACAAGAAAAATGCACTCAAAAAGTGTTGTTCCTTTGGAAAGAACAACAAAAACAATCTGCGAAAATGTTGTTCCTTTGGAAAGAAACAACAAAAAAAATCTATGAAAATGATGTTCCTTTGGAAAGGAACAACAAGAACAGTCGGTGTTATTCCTTTTGAAAGGAACAACAAAACTGCTATTCCTTTTAAAAGGAACAACAAAAACGAGCGGTGCTGTTCCTTTTGAAAAGAACAGAAAAATTGTTGTTCCTTTTGAAAGGAATAGTAAAAACATGTAGCAAAAATGTTGTTCTTTTTTAAAGGAACAACAAAACTAATCAGCAATTTTTGGAAAGAACAACAAAAATAAACACACAAACACACTGCTTCTTAAGAGGAACGGCTGCTGTCCCTTAAGAGGAACAACAAACAGATATAAACACGCAAAGATGTTATAGGGAAAAACAAAGGAAAAAAATAGAGGAAAGAACAAAGCTAATGTGCCATCCATTGTCAAGCAAATCCAATTAGATAGAAAAGAAAATCTATGTACAGGTTTCAAGAAAAAATAATTTTTTACAGAAATGGTGCTACCGAAGAATTGTGTTTTGCAATTGAAACTTGCATGGTGGGGTCCTTATTGTTCAATTTCCACTGAAGTGGAAATTATAATTTGAAGATATTAACACCTAAAACACAAAAACATAAAAGAAATCAGAAAAGAAACAACACTTTATTAAGTTACAACAGCTATGATGTTATTTCCTAAGGGAATATCAATCTGTTAATGGAAAAAAATGATCTTTTTGAAAAATGTTTTGACAGCAATGACATGAATCTTGAAATGGAAACCAATTCTTCATTTCTTCTTGTTATGAATCTGTTACGTAATGAACTGGATGAAATGCCCTTATTTTACTAAAATTTCTCTCAAGAATCGCTCGTCCATAAATTGACCTTCTTTGTTCTCCTAACACCTGCAAAAAACGAGTGTCTACCTGCAATAGAACATTAAATCATGGAGAAAGAGAGGTGTAAGGGCTCACTTATTCCAAGAATTATGCAAAAAAATAACAAGTAGTTACTCTGTAGAACAAATCCACGGAAAAATAAAACAAATTTTATTTGTCACCTGCGGGAGAGCAGTGGTTGACTATACTAACCAACGGTGTTTTAATAATACATTCTTTGTTTTTCGTCCGATTTGAGTGATTCCAAAGCCAAATGAGAGATAATTCAAAGTTTTATCTCGAATAGAAATAAGTTTTGAAAATTCCATGTCATGGTATGTTAAATTTTCTTAGAACAACCTGCATAATAGAGTCATTTTCGATTTTCCAGCGCAGACCAACAGTTGATATTTCAAGCATAAATTCTTCGTTTAATGGCGGATTGAACTAATTAAAATTGGAGATTATATTAGATTCATTTATTGATATCCAATAGAAACATATTTTGAATATAAGAAGAATTGATGGGTCAAATACACTAGTGAACAGCCGAGAAAACAAAGTTTCAAGAGTGTTGATTTATAATAGGCAGTCAGTGTTTTGGTCATAAATTCCTCATACGATATCGAAATTAAGTGATTTAAATTGTGTTTTAAACTAGATTCATAGAGGAATCTATCATAGAACAGGTTTTAAAAATATAGTCATTTAGGCCTCCAAAAACTGACTATCCCAACTTTGTTGTTGAGCTACCTACTAGACACCCTGTCAATGTTTTGGTTCTAACTTTTTCGTTTCAAATCCAAATTGAGTGATTCAAATTGGTTTGGAAAGTATACATAAATGGATACTTAGGATAGAAATAAGTTTTAAAAATATTTAATTTTGGTCCCCCAAAACATGACTGTCCCAACTGTGTTTTTAGAAATTTCATCAAGCCCGCAAGCCAAAAAAATATGATATTCAATAAATTTTTCCATATTGGTGATAAAAATGGATATGAATGTTTGTAGAATTGTTATTTTCAATTTAATGCATCTACATACAAAAATATATTAAAATATTTATCACTGATGTTGATTTCCACAGCGTGTTGCAACAAAAACAACTATTTTTACAAAAATAAAATAATAAAAAAAATGTGTTTATTTCCTTATTTATTTTGTTTTCTCCACTAATATACTCTTCTTTGAATATCAAATATGCTTATGTATAAGAGTATTCCCAGTGGTTCCACTTCCAAAATAAGGCCTCTAGTATGTACATACCCAAATCTGAAAAATGCATGTTGATAAATGGTAGGGTATGAGAAGCCAACTTCCCTTCTTGTAAAAAAACATTCGGCGAGAATTCTCAATTTCTTGGGAATCTTGCTCAGTCTCTTCTGTTTGGCTATGTACCTCAGCAAAGGCTACAGATGGTGATTTTGTGGCATGAAGGGAACTATTAGGTTGTCTAGAAATAACTTTCCTAAGTCCTACTGATGGCTGAGATTTAGTTTTCTTAAGAAATTCGTCAATAAAGGTCGTTCTCCCAAGGGTCACTGGTCCCTTAGGTTTTTCAAGTTTGGGAGGAATTTTGTCCTATTTAGCTTTTCTATTCATTCAAAAAAAAACAAGCCTTCATTCCTACCTAAAGAAAGAAATTTTCCCAATTCTGCTGTGAAGCGGGCTGTGAGCAAGTATGTTTCTTGCTCGGTGCGCAAGTTCTTACCTTCCTTATTTAATACCCAATTCTTCCCAAGTAGAAAAAAAAGGTCAAACATGCATCACTCCTTCTAAATATCATACATTCTCCCCGGAAACGGCGCCAAAATTTTGAGGTATAAAAGGTATCTTTTTAACACCTATTTATCCTACATTAATTATCAATCCGTGAACGACTTTTTATTTCAAGAGTGTACATAGTCTGAGGCGGCAATTTATCCAAGAGCAATGCTGTGTGAGATGTAGTACAGTATTCTAAATACAAAAGTAAACAAATTATTGGAAGAGAAATATAATTACAATAACATAAATTCAAATGCTCTGAAACTTAACTATTCACTCAGCAAACATCAATCGATGATACAGTAGCAATAACTCATTCCTCTAGAAATTGATGCAATTAAAATCAAACTGGAACAAGACAATCAATCTGGGAACTTGGAAGAAATAACTAGTGTTCTCTACAGTTGACAGTCCTGCTTTAAAGCAATTAAGGAGAAATAGCAATTGAACTAAAGCTGCTATTGAAAGTAAACTAGGAAAACTCTTTAAAAGCAAACTCTTGCAATCTGTAAACTAATTAATCTGAAATGAACAACAATGTAAATGGGCAACAAAATATAATTAAAGGAATCAAACAACAAATACTAACTAATGAATCGAATAGCAAAGTCTATGGAACAATAAATCCCATTGAACAACAATCTATAATGAATATCAATTAAACGGAACAGCAAGTGGAATAAAACCATAATAGAAATAGAACAATGAAGCTCTGTTAAGGTATTAACAAGAAAAATTATACAGTGTTAAGATTCGTGTTAAATCATAAAGAAATAGCAACGCGATTCGTTAATATAACACAACAATACCAATAAGCAATTCAGCAGTAATTAATCAACTCTGCAATCGTAATGAAACCAAACACGATTATCACACAACAATAATTAAAGGATAGAAATACAAACAGCGGATCGATCCACCAGGGCCAGGCCCTCAACCACCGGTGAAACGTCGCTGGGTTTTACTTCAGAGCTTGAGAAATGGAACGAGAACACGTCTTTGTATTAATCAAACATGAATAGCTTTTACATCAGTTTCTCTTTGATCATGAGAGTCAAGTAATTACAGTGTTACAAAAGGAATTCAATAATCATCCATTGTTCTCCAATACATAATACATGCTCTCCTTTTATAATCAGAAAGAGGAGAAATTAAATATCAAATATGATCTCTCATAACAATATTAGATTTTTCCCAACGACTTTATCAACCAGAAAATATATTTCCATCAATATTTCAACAAAACCAAGTCGACTTTGGATTTGCAGCTAAGATAATTTGGAGGACGACCGCAACAGTAAATTTGAGAAAATCATGCTCAAATAACCTTGCGTTCCTCTCAATACAGGCCGAATTTTGGCAAACCATTCTTTTAAAAAGTTAATTTGTTCCGTTTTGGACAAAACCCATGTTCCGAATTTTCCAGATTCTTCTTCATTTGCCCAGAATCTCAACCGCAAAACTGTCACTTCTTATTCCAGCGAATTTATGAGTTGGAATATTTGATGATGATTTGGAGATCAAATCTGCAATCTGGAAAATATATTGGAGGCTAAAATGGTGAGTGTTGGTACAAAATATATTAATAAACCATCATTGATAAAATTATGCATAATAATCATCCATTTATTAAAAATAAAGGAGAAGAAATAATATTCATCCATAAGTGCATAAATCATTATAAAATGGATTTATATGATAAATTATAATAAATGACATGATAAAGAAGAGTAAAAATGGATGAAATAAGTGTTAAAAAGTGGTCATATTCACGGCCCAACAGTACCTAGGCATGATAATTTTGTATGGCTTGGCAAGTGCTTCATAACAAAATCAATGTTTGATGAAACCTATCCTCAAATTACCACTTGGATACCATTAGTTGATGGCAGTGGATTCATTACTTATCATGGATTACAAAGTTGTTTTGGGGTTCTCAGTTTGAGGTTTGAATGCATTAGTGTACATATTGTTTAAAGGATTCATGATGTATCCAAAAAAGATCTATTCTTGACACAATGTTGACAACCTAGGAGATAAGGTAATCTAGCAGACTAGTAAATAAGATAATTTAATTAATTTCTAATAAATTATTGGAATAGGAGCTTAACGGGATTAGTGACTATGAAAATAAAGATACATAGTGGGAGTGTAGAAGACAGATCTTAAATATGCAGAAAGTAAGTAAAATATAATAAGGTGCCTCTCTCTAGGTTAAGACCTAAAAACTAAGCTCTAATGGTTGAAACAAAATTTGGGAGAAATGGACCAAGAATCTAGAATACAAATAGTGGAAGCAAACCAAGATCTGCTAGATGAGTGTTGAATAAGCCAAAGGAGTCAAGACAACAGTCTCTTTTCCTTAAAATGTATTTTGAAAAGGCCTATGATAGGGTGGATTTGTCATTTGTTAAAAATATACTCGCTTGGATTTGTTTTGGATTTGTGTTTTCTTTCTATGGTAAATACTCTCTTCAATAATTCATCGACCTTCATTTCTATTAATAGTGAAAATATCGGAAAATATCTGCAAATTAAGAAAAAAAATTAAATTAAATTAAATTAAAACTATTCATTTTATTAAACATCTAAAGTAATAACATAAAAAAAAAAACATTGGAGTTAAAATGGATGTATGTTGATCATATAACACAGTGCCAAGGGGACAATAAATGGATGTAGAGAAATTGTACAATAGTAATTGTTAGTGTGAATTCTAATTGCAAGCGTACGAAAAAATCTCACTTTAGTTGTGCATAACAAACAACCCTAACATCAAAGATGGTTGTCAATTTCCTTAGTTCCGTAGTTATTTGACCAATTAAAATTCTACAGAAATCAAGATCTATGCAGTTAAATATATTAAACAACAAATAATAAGTAAGAGTTGCACCATGCATACAATGAACAAGACAAGAAATTTTTTAAATAATTTTTGTATTATGACACCTAGGAAGGGAACATAGAAATATGTTCCTAGTCCCCCTCAATGGAATGGGTTCTTGTATGTCCTCAGTGCTTCAAATCTAAGATCTCTTTCTCTTGATGATGTAGAAAAACAAGGCAAAAATGGAAATCAAAGGAAGCTCACAAGCAAAAACATAGAAAAGTATGACAATGATAGAGGATCAAAGTCAGAACAAAATTATAGTTCCACAGTGATCTTTAGGAAACAAAATGTAGTGACTGAATGGAAAAACCCTTCTATTTATAAAAAAATATTGAGTTAATCTAGATATTGGTGCATAGTTAAAATATTATTAACCAAATCTAGATCTAACTTTTATGGAATATTTTATTATTCTTGTTGAAGGGAAAAAGAAATTGAATTTGGTCAAATCCCTTTATTTGTAAATAATAAATAAATAAATGATTTATTTATTATTTTAAGAATGTGGTTGAGTAATAATTAAATAAATAGTTATTTATTTAATTATTTATAATTGATTTAGTCAAATTTAATAGGGAATATTATTTAAATAATATTTTAAATAATTATTCCTAGAAAATAATAAGATAAATAATAATTTATCTAATTAATTTTCCTGTTTTGGGTTAAATATGACTAGAATATTAATTAAATTGTTGTTTAATTAATTATCCCTTGAGGAAAATCAAACAAATAAGGATTTATTCAATTATTCCTCACGGGGTTTCTTGTTTAGACCATAAAAAACTTAATAAATTATGGATTACTAAGTTATTTTTCATAGTGAAAACAATTCTACTAGGGTAGAATTGGTCTTACATGGTGTACTTTGGTCCATCTAATAGTAACAGGTTAGATGACCAAAAATTGATGTAATATTAATAGCACCTACAACTAGAAATAGCATGTTGTTGTGGCCTGATATTGTCAATGGTGTCCTTGGCTTGGTGTTTAATGTTGAATTTTGAGTAGCCTGGGAGGTACTCCAAGTCCTAGGGTCTGGGGTTTGGAGGGTGTTGGTGTCAGTATTTGCATACTGCCATCAGTGATAAAAAAAACTCTTTTCATATCATTTTAGGAGTCCCACTCAGAATTTTTTTATCATTCAACTAGGTCATGCAAAATTTTAGTCATTGATGGTATCCCTAGTCCAAAAACATCACTCTTCCTCAAATTTGATTACTTGCTGGCATAGCTTCATACCTTGTTGACTATACATCATTTGTAAAGTTAATGTCATCATGCCATAATATCAGTCATTTCATATTGAAATTCATTCCTTCAAGGTCTCATTAGGTCTTTTAGGGTTTTTCAAGGTTTCACTAGGTCATTAGGGTTTCCATGATTTAATAAAACTCCATTCTATTGCACAATACAAGCAAATAAAGGGTGATCCAATAAACTTCTCTTCACCATGTGAATATGACTTGTAAAGAAAAGTTCTTGTTTCAACATGTATTTTTTATATTTCCATTATGTAATTTTATGTCATTTAAATGTAACAAGTTCATCATCCCAAGATGCTAACTCAGTGTTCCAAACATGCCAAAGTACCAAAAAGTTAAATTCAAAAAGTTCTCAAAGACCATCGAAAGATATATTTGTGAAAGGAAATATGCAAGTAAAAGGGTAAATTTTAAAAAGGTTAAGAGAATTCCAAAGGGAGTTGTCTCTTCCCAAGGGTGTCGAAATCATCATTTTCCATAAGCACCAAACCCTAATTTCGTCTCCCACCGAGCTAGGGTTTGATATGGAATCAGAGACATTTGAGAAGAGGAAGCATAAGGGAGGTCATTTTAGAAATTATTAGGCCATTCCAGCTCATAAACATCATGTCTCCATCATTTTTCAAGAAGTCATTCCAAGGGAAAAATCATTTGCCACACATAGGGCCAGTTTCTCTTCAAACTGTGTTTCTAGCCAAACATAGATGAATTTTACAAAAGTGAGAGAAGAATTTGGAAAAAAATCCTTCAATTTTCATACAAGTATCATGGTTTTGGAGAAATGTCAAAAATACAGGTGCCACAGAAGAGGTGCTGCACTTCTGGAGTGACCTTGGGAAAATCAAGGTTTCTCCCATATGGAGTGTCCAAATTACTTTCTTGATGAGTCAAATTACAACTATACTGGAAGATATTTCCAATGAAACATCATGAGCTCAATTTTGAGTTGAGAAAGGCCTCCGAAAGGTGCATGCAATATCACACGTCATTTTTGCACCCTCATTCTACACTTTTTGACTAGTCTTGGGAGAATTGATTTTTTAGGGGCTATACTTGATCATTTTTAGTGTGTGATAGGTCCATGGTGTAGCCAAGAGAAAGATATTTACAACTATATGTCATGAGCTCAATTTTGATCTCAGGAAGGCCTCCAAATGTGGCCTGCAAGATAGTGATGCGCGCTTGTGTGTTGTGTTGCGCGTTTCCTCTTTGCACCACACATTTTCCTTTTGTGCTACACGTTCCTTCTTTACAGTGAGCGTTTGACTACTTTCTATAGAAATATCCAAAACTTGTGCTATCACCTTAAAATATTCATCAAAATCACTCCACATCCTCCAGTAATCAAGTAAGTTGCCATTAGCACCATTCCTCTCCTCGTCAAGTCAATTTGTTGATTTTTAAGATTTTTTAAAGAATTTGTATTTATTTTTAATCTTGAAACCCTAGTTTACTCCCAAATTCCCATTACATTCCTATTCCATTTCCTTAAATCCCTAACACCTTCACTACCCTTTCCCACATTGCAATTAAAGCTATTACAATCCCCATTTCACTGTAATCCCCTTTCCTTAAGACCTTTTCCCTTGAAACCCTAAGAATTGGTTGCTTCAAATGCCTAGGCTCCCAAAATCTCTAACTCGTAATAAAATTCCCTATCCCAAACCCCATAACATTTATACTCCCTTTTCCTGGATGCAGGTGCAAATCAATGTTAAGGTGATGATGGGACTTGGGTTTGGAAATTGGAGGGGCCACTTGGCCATCCAAGCAATCACCATAAGATTTAGCCAAACCACCCATCAACGCAAAATTCAAGCCAGCGCACTCAACAATGCAGCATTTATTTAGAGCCGAGGTCGAGATCCAACCATAATGCTCGCTCGCTCCTCTGTAAGGAATTCTCTGCACACTCCAGTTGATCACATTAATGATCTATTAAAGCTGGGAGGGCTTCGAGACAGAGTTTCTCTATGTTTAAAGATGGAGGCTGATAGCCAGAGCTTAGACTTCCCCCCTCCTCCGCTGTAATGAATTTTCTCTCCCTTGGTAGTGCATCCTTGCTATCACACTGCCACTGGTAGATGCAGCCATCTCAGTTGTTGTATTGAATTAGGGGAAGGGCTCCACCTCTCTCGCATAGGCCTTTGCAATTAATCTACTATCACTGTGGATTTTCTCTTCACCCCGCTTCTACCCAATTCTATCTCTCCACCTCCCTCATTGCCTTCATCTTTTCCCATCACCATGTCGCGTCTGAGACATCGCATGAGATGTCAAAGAGGCTGCTCAAGAGGCCATTCCCAATGCACCCCTTCCACTTCCAATTCGGACTCCTATTCGCCCTCCTCGGACTACTTTATCAGTATATATTCGAACACTCGCAGTGGGCGAGGCATATTTCACCATGCCAACCTTGTTCCAACCCCCCTGTCAATCTGGCCTCCAACACTCCCCAGACTGCCCAATTTTTCTTCAATTGTTCTCTAAACAGACCCCATATTATTGCCTCTATTTCGGTGGTCTTCAAGGAATATCCCCAACAAGTTGATCCTAGAGTGCTTCAAGGTGGAGCTTCTTCAGCTTTGGCTCAAGAATTGGACAAGCAACAACAACAGGTTACCAAGGACAAAGGCAAAGCTCTTGAAGACGAGGAGAAGGTCTGCGGTGAACGCTCCAAGAAAATTGAAGCCCCAGGCGCGGAAAAGCACAAGGAAGATGATGATATGAAGGCTTACAGGTGCTTTATCCTGGAGGAACCTCCTCCTCAGCATGATGCTTATTCATTCCATTAGTTTCTACTTTTTGTTTCACAATTCCCACTTGGATGGGATTGTTCTCGTTTTTCCAGTTATAAAATCTAGCAGTCTCAGTCTTTCAGTTTTTCAAACATGCACATTACAGTGGACATCATTATTGACACCCCTGCGTGGGAAGTATGGTAGAACTATGTTTGGTTTGGACTGGTTTCCCCTAGTGGGCAGTCCTTTTTGTGCTTTATATGCTGAATATGCCACTCTTCTAGGAAAAGTCAAGGCTACGACCAAGATGTAAATTATTTTTCCTTTGTTTAATAGATTAAACTAATTCCAAAAAAAACATTTATACTCCCTTTCACTCCCCTCAAATCATAAACCCCTTCCCCCATCTCCCTAAATTTATGTATCTCATTCCTCACTCCCCAAACTTCATTTCCATTCCATTACACCTCCCTAGGGTTTTAACACCAATACACCGTGGAAGAAGAATACATAAAATACAGTGAGGGAGAAGAAAGAGAGGATAAAAGAAACCAAAAAGGAGGGAGAGTCTTAAGGCTTGAGCCATTAGATACCAAGAAGTTGATATCATTACCCCTAGCAGTCAAATGTTTTCAAACATGTGGGTTATTATAAGTTTTGTGAAATGGTACAAAACGTGGAGGTAGGTTTTTATGAGTAGCTCACAGACATGTTTCCACCACTTTGGAAGGAGACAAGGCCATCATTACAGGTGTTGATATAATATTCTTAGTAGATACCATATCTCAGCCACAGACATGCCCAACCAAGGTGAGAAATGGTTTAAACACCTAGACCTCGATGTTCAAAATTACAAACCATAATCAAGCAGAAAGAGAAAGGTAAGTTGAATTTTCTTACTTATGCTTCCCTCATGGCATATCATACCATCTTAGGTCTCCATGAAGAAAGTGTGGAGCAATTTTGAGGAAATTTGAAGAAAATTTGGGAAAATTTGAAAAACTCTTTGAAGGCACATTTTCCAGAAATCATGTTTGAGACACCTTTTTGCAGAGAATATTGTGGAAAAAAAAATGATTTTGGGGAAACTAGATGATTTTTTTGTTTAAAACATGCCAAAGAACAAAAAATTATATCATTTTTTCAAAATCCCTCATAGTTAGTGATATATCACTACATCTTGGAGGCCATTTTTTCTAGAAAATTCAGAATTTTTGACAGCTGAAATGCCAAGCGCGTAGCACCCTAGGTGTTGTGCTTTTTTTTAAGGCATATTTTGGCCAAACGAAGACCACAATTGGATTCATAATGAAAAATACATGCATAAAACAACTTTTATAGCCTTGTTTTGGACAACTAGCAAGCGAAAAAGGAAAAAAACACCCCAAAAATCATGTTTCTGCCCACTTTTTTGCCTATGTGCTTCACATTTAGTAGTCTTGAGATAATCCATTTGTGACAAGTCAAATAAACTCCATTCCAAAAACCAAATGCATATTTTGAAAGTATACATGATAGGCTTTCCAAAAAGCCATCCTGAGCCCAATTTGGACAGCGGGAAGGCACCCAAAATTAGGTTTCAACATGGATGGCACGTTTGACAAAGGGATGGCGCGTTTGACAGTTGTCTGTTTTTTTTGAGTTTTTGTACAAATTTGATTTTTTTTATCTTAGGGAATCATGTTCTTACCTCTATAAATCAATGATTTAAATGTAATTATGGTATTTTTAGTATTGCCTGGGGTAAATACATTAGGTCAAAACTCATGATGAGGTGTAATGAATTAGTTTGAAAAAAGTTAGGGTTCAGTCACTTGGACCTCCCTACACTTTAGCTTTCAGCTCAGTCTTTAGTGGAACTACTCCTCCTCTCATGGATTCGACCCTTGAGGTTGGAAGAGGTTGTTTGAGGTCTATATTTTGTACTTTTGGACTCATTTTCAGAAGGGGGAAATCAGTTGGATTTGACATATTGATCAGAGACTCTTTGTAATCATTTTGGCAGGAGCTTAATAAAAGAGTTGCAGCTATTTCTTTGGGATACCTGTGGTATGGTTGTCTAGCAATATTTTTTATTACGTATCATTATGTTTGAATGTATTTTCTTCATAATTCATTTCACTTCTATTGTATGATCACTTTCAAGTTGATAAACATAATTCATCTCACATGCTCTATTTTGGGAAATTTTTCATACTCTATTCATCTTTCTCTCAGTTTAGGAAGAATTCATCTTTTATGCTCTTCCTAGCTCCTCACCTATCTGAATCATTTCACCCCAAGAACCCTAATGTGCTAGCATACCTACCTACCTTTCCCCATTGAATCTTTGCAACCCTAATCCTATTTTCCCTTACCTAGCCTCTTTGACCTAATATCCTCATCCAACAACCTAATCGAAAATCAAATCAAAACCCTTTCTACATTTCATAGCTAGCCTAAAACCCTAATTTATCCAAACCTCTTGGCTGTGATCTTGTGGAGAGAGCCCTATCTAGTTTGGTAAGGCTAGATACCAAGCCAAAAGATTGGTCCGTGGTTACCTCTGTTGGGATTTCTTCTTCATCCATGGAAATCTGGCGAAGTGATAACATAGGGAAAAGAGCCACAATATTCACTTGTGGGATTGGTGTTGAAAAGTGTAACTAGGGGCAGTCTTCATATTGACTATGTAATTATGTATTTATGTAAAGAAGAAGACAAAGATAATAAAATGTGTTTTGTTGGAATTCCTTCATCGGTTTCATGAGAAAGATTTTATTATATGTTAATAGACTTCTTGTTGAGGTCTATTAGGGTTTGTGTCTTCTAGGAAAAAATATAATCAAGTGTCAAACATATTAAGGATCTGGTCTAGATAATTCTACAATACCTTTCCAAAGATCTTGTGGAATAAATTCTCAATCAAACCTCAACAAAGTCCTCATCAATGCTGGAAAAGTGCACCTCTTCAAGTCGACCTATTAATTGTGAAGTCGGCCTACAAGGTAGACTGTGAGGTTGGCTTAAAGTCTCGATAGTGCACTATATATTGACTGTCCTGCGGCTCATTTGGACTAGGAAAACTCTGTGGAGAAACATGCGGATCAACTAGGAGAAGTTGCGGTCAATCTCGAATAATGTGACATGCAAACCTGCGATACATATAATCGGATTACTCTGTAAAGATGCAGATTTCCTGAGGATGTTTTAGAGGATAAAAATGTGGATGTCTCCAGACTATAACAGGGTTTAAATATGGGTATGTCACAACAAATTTGTGCGTACTGTTCTAAGTAAAAAAATGTGCATATTCTTCTATGAAAAATTCTAGTGAATAAGTGTGATTTATCTCTGAGGTAAAAAAAGTGTTAAGTTCAGGAAGAAATGAAAATCACTATGATGTATATATGCGGATAACTCTTATATGTATGAGGATCACTATGATGTATGTATCACTATGATGAATATATCGGGATCACTATGAATGTTGATGTCAAGTTTGAAGAAGAGATTCAGGTAAACACACTAATATGCACCTACAATCTATGACAAAATCAAGTATGTGTTCTATGCAGATACAATGTTATGTGAAGGAATAAAATGGATGTGAAAGTTAATGGTCAGTGATGGATAAGAAAAGAGATGAAGGTAAATATCTTATTTACCTTCCCTGTCACATTTCATAAAAGAAAGGTCAGTGCAGGTTGATGAAGAAAAGAAGGATCAATAGCAGTATCAAGGTCTTGGATACATTCATAGGTCAAGGGTCTAAGTCTTGGTCATGGTGCTTGTCATTTGAAGATATATAAAATGAATTTCTCATGGGTTTTCCTCTCCAAGAGGGAGAGGTTTTTCCCTAGCTCTAGGAGCCTAATTTTGTGTCTCTTGTAATTTGATAATTGACTTGATGAAAGACTAAATAAGGTAAAGAAGAGAAGACATAAGTAACTGAAGTAATCTCACAAGTAATTATCAGGAAGATCATTTAAATTAATATCCATCCCTCCAAATTCTCAACATGGTATCAGAGCTAAGGTGGTAAAGGCAAATGGCTCTTTGACAAGAAGACACTCGAGGATAAAAATTCAGTTTTCTAGAAAGAATAAAAGAAAAATTCAAAGTCTACATTGAAAATTCAAGTCAGTTTGCAAGGAAATCCTCAAGCCATCTCAAGAAGTCTTTTAGCCTTATTTAAAGAAACCACATATCGAGGAGGTAATCTTGGACATCAAATATTATTGATATTAAAGAAATTGTTGGAAGACACATCATTAAGCACCACCCAACACTATTGAATACATCTTCATTCTGAAGTAATCCTTAATCATCGAGATCCAAGATCACCTACTTTGAGATCAATCTAAGAGGGATTTCTTGCCATCATCTTCATCATTATCAACAAGGAAGCTGATAGAAAAATAAAATCATCTACTCAAGTAAGTATCTTTATGACTTCATATGAATCTATCAAAATGTCTTCTTTGCAAAGAAAGAAACAAACAGGTTAGGGTTTCAAACTTTCCTGCATGGAAGAAAAGGACAATGAAGTCATGCCAAACACATGAAGGGAGATATAGGAGCCCAAAGGATTCTTACAGAATCCATAGAAGACTCTCTCATCTCCAATGTATCAAATATAGAATCATCAAAAGGAATATATGAGAAACTGGTGGAGATATTCTTTGTGCGTACTATAGGAGAAGAAATCTCTCTAAGATCAACTGCAGGAACTGGATTGACAACTGTAAGTCTTAGTTAAGACCATGTGGAGAGAATGGATTGAAAAATCATTCTAGTCTTCACATGTAAGATGAAATGGAGGATTGGGTAATCATCTATCATTAATTAATCTTTGAGAATGTGATAGGGAATTCAAGATAAAAGTAGTCGAGGACTGATATTCTTTGAGGGATAGCTACCCAAGAGAAGAATAGTCTAAGAATGTCATACTATAGGAACACTTGGGTGGAGTATGTACCTTGGAGAGACAATGACTATGGTTTCTATAAGTCATGTGTCTCACCAGCACTGTATCCCATTGTCTCGTTGAGAGATGGGGTTGTTAGTCAAGGCCTTGCACTAGGACAATGTTGGTTGATATGATGCTATACAGATGAGATTACCAATCTGGTTCTTCTTTTGATATTCTTCAATTTGAAAGTGACCATGTACCTGTATGAATACCTCCCTAGTTAAGAGGGAGTATTGAAAAGTGTAACTAGGATCGGTCTTCATATTGACTATGTAATTATGTATTTCTGTAAAGAAGAAGACAAGATAATAAAATATATTTTGTTGGACTTGCTTCATGCGTTTCATGAGCAATATTTTATTATAGGTTAATAGAATTACTCTTGATGTCTATTAGGGTTTGTGTCTTTTAGGAATAAATATAATTAATTTTCATACATATGAATGATCTAGTATAGAGAATGATCCAAGACCTTGACAAAGACCTTGTGGAAGAAAGGCTCAAAAAACCCTCAGCATAGTCCTCATCAACGCTGGAAAAATTCACCTCTTCAAGTCGACCTATTAATTGTGAAGTCGACCTACAAGACAGACTATGAGGTCAACCTAAATTCTGGACAGTGCACTATATATTTAATGTCCTATGGCTCATTCGGACTCAATTTTTTCGGAAAAATCTGTGGAGAAACGTGTCGATCAACTAGGAGAATCTACAATCAATCCTGAAGAATGTGATGTACAAACATGAGATATATATATAAGTGGATTTCTCTGAAAAGTTGTGGATTTCCTGAGGCTATTTCAGAGGATAAAAGTGTGGATGTCTAAAGACTAGAACAGGTTTTAAATGTGGGAATTTCATAGAAAATTTATGCAAACTCTTTTAAGTAACAAAATGTGTGGATTATGTTAGAGTCGGTATCTTCATCCCTCCGTCAGAGATAAAAATATCTTGTTGCATTTCATTTTAGGTGTCTCATTCAGTTCAGTCAGCTGCATTCCATTAGGAGCATGGATCATCTGACGAAAGGGTATTTTCAGTCATATCCCTCGTGTCATGTACCTTCTGGTCCGTATATGTTCTTCAAAGTTCATCGAAATCATTTACAGTCATTCACAGTCAAGGTTTGGTCTTTTGGTGGGAAAAGAGTCTTTTTAGGGTTTTCAGTCTCATTAGGTTTAGGGTTTCGTTAATTTAGTCTTCAAAGTTTCCAATAATGCTAGTAGGCACATGAGGGAGGTTCAAAATAAGTTTTCATTTCAAAAATTTCATCGTCATATTTCTTGATCATGACTTTTCTTCAAAACTCTGTTTTGAAGAAAAATCTTCAATTTGGTCTTTTGTAATAAATGCCTTGTAATTTTCAAAAAAATTTCAATTTTGAAGATCTTCAGGCGCAGCCCTGGTCACCTTTGCCAAGATCCCATGCCAGCTATCCCTGCAAAAAAATAGACAAATGTTTCGTCATTCAGTCCAAAAAACCAAAGGAAACAAGCAAAACAGAGTTTATATTAAAAAGTGCAAAGTGCCAAAGTTCTGCAACATTAGAAAGTGGGTTTGTCAAAATTAAAAATCAAAATTCCTTGATATATATAATATTTTTCCAAATTCAAACTTCATTTGCACGATAAGACAAGAGTGAAAGCCAAGTCAAGTTGTGGAAGAGCGAAATAGTGCGTAAGAAGCCGAGACTATGGTGAATTACTTGCGTGGCGCGTTGGTTGGAGGTCGCGGCACACACAGTAGTCGCGACGCACATAAACGTTTTTCACCGTGAAAATCATACTGGTTGCGACGCACATACCGGTCGCGGTGCACTGGGTTGTGCATGTGGCACACAGAGCCGACACCAATTTTTCTCATTTCCTTCAAACGAAATTCCAAATTTCTTGGCCCCTCTGCTCCAAGTAAGTCAAATCATATTGTAATTTTCCATTGATTGGCGTTTGGTGTGGTTTCAAAGATTGGTTGGAGAATTTGTAATGTTAAAGGTTAAACCCTATCCTTTTGTTAAAAAAAAAAAATTTCTCTCTTAGGGTTTGAAATTGGTATTTTAAAATAAGTTTGTGCCACATACCCCATTCTCTGTTATCTCCTCAATACATCATCCTCTTACATCCCAAGGTCATTCAATCCTAACTCCTATTATCCCTATCCCTAAACCCTACCATTCCCTATCACTCTCCCTCTCTCATATCACTTATAAAATTCCCAAAATCCCAAATTCCCCAAACAGTCAAGTGATTGTCTTCATACTTCAAATTTCACTTGATTGAACCACTTTTTCCCACTGTCCATATTTCCCACAGTCCCTTCCTATTTGGCACATTTGTAAATTAAAACAAAAGGTACCAAACTCTTATTTCCATCTCATACAAATCAACATACACTTGGCATAGACTTGTAACACCATGGAGACGGACACTGATTCATCATATGAACAAGACATTGATTCTATCACTGAGATGCATGCACCGAGAAGGCCTCGTAAAGGTGGCAAACATGTGAGAGAAGAGCCCACCTCATTGACTCAATTGCAGGCCTGCCGACTTGCCATGGCATGTTTTCGAGAGTAGTCATGCTATCAATATTGTGAGATTATTGCTAGGATTCAGCATCATCAGGAGTTGGCTTGGTTGTTTGTTTTACATTTGCATGATGGTCAAGTAACTCTTGCTGGTGTAAATTTCACCTTGACACCAGAAACCATTTCTCAAGCAACAGGAATACCGAATGTAAGTGAAGAGTGGAAAAAAAGACAACAGGTGGACAGAGTGCATTATGAACCATACATCAGGCCTAGCTATGTGAGACAGCTCAGCAGGGTATTCCCATCCCAGTTTCTGAAATAATCCTATGCGCCTTTGATGAGACTCATTATCAGATACTTCAGTTGTGAGGGCCGGTTTTCACACCTCTATGCCTATCACATCAGGTTATTGATGCATTTCATGAGAGTGAGGATGATGAACATACCATATTTCATGTGCCGAAATGCAGAGAGGATGACTACTCTTGTGCAGAAGAAGACTCCCGAGTAGCAGTACAACAATATTTATCACTATGCACTCATCAAGATCGTTGTTGTACATCAGCTTGGTTTGCAGGGCATTGCATGGGAATATTTCATTTCCTGTGACTTATTCACAGCCCCTCAGTCTCCTCCGGAGATTTTCCATGATGCAGGTGAACCTTCACATCAGCCTGAAGGTCCCGAGACAGAACCTATCAGTGTGCCAGTGTATGTCACTTATCAGAGAGGCACGAGAGTATTATTTGCAGCAGCCCGATGAGTACTATCTCCACCCGGGGTGGAAGGGGTCTTGTTTCCATCATCAGTAGCATAGGTATAGGTACAAGATAGAGGTAAGAGGCCCATGCAGAATGAGGTCCCTTCAGGAGGCCATGATACTGATTTCATATTGATTGATGAGGATTTGAGCTCTCCGAGCTCAAAACTGAGAGAGATCATTCAAGAGAAAAAGGCTGATATCGACACATTGACCGACAAATTGCAGAGAGCTCAATGGATCATAAACTATCTGGAGCAGTGGAACAAACAGTTGGAGGATCAGCAGATGATCATGGAGTTGCAAAACATCTGTGAGAACCGGAAAGCTACCCGGAGAAGCCCAACCGAGATGACACCTATTGAGCAAGAGATAGAGGCTGATAGAGAGAATTGGCTTGAGAGGGTCAACATTCATCTTGAGAAGCTATTGGAGAAGGCAAAAAAGGAGAATAACATGCTCAGGCACATGAAGAACCATTATTGGGTGTGCAATCATGTTTGCAAAGCAAGGATCAAGATCTGAAGGCGAGGCTAAGAAGGGCACTGAAACATTGCAAAAGGCATGATAGGATCCAAATTTTTGCCGAAGCTTCTTTGGATGAGAATAGCACTTGATGAGGGACCTACAGCCCAAATTTCAAGAAATTTGGGAAAATTTTTGTCAATTTTTAATTTTTGAGCCTAAAAACAAATTTTCTTGCCCGACGCATAGCGCCACTTGGCGCGCACTTATAATTGGCAGCTCTTCAGGGGGGGAAATTTGCATTTCTGGATTTTTTTATTAAAATTTATGCATGCTTATGGATTACCTAAGGATTTCATCAAGTTCTGGGTTGCCTAAAGGGTCAAAAACACCCTAAAAATGGCCTTTCTGCCACTTTTTTCACACACAGGAAGCAGTGTTGGGAGATTGAACTTTTGGAGGGGCAAATGGAAACCAAATCCAAAAATTCCACTTAGGTTGGAAAGTAGACAGGTATGGATTTCCAACGAGCTATCATGTGTTCAATTTTTACTTTGGGAAGGGCCTCAAAATCAGCCTCAAAATATTTCTACGCATAGAGATTCCAGGCGCGGCGCATAGAGGAATTTGGCCTATTTTTCACTCAGCAACTCAGAATTTCGCCTCGTTTTGGCCAGTTTGACTTTTCCATGTAAATTTTGATGTACCTTGATGTAATTTCATGACCATGATTTAATTTTGGCACATTTTTACTCATTCTAGAAGATTCATTCACCAAAAGGTGAAATGTAAGTGAATGGATCAGTTTCCTAGCATATAGAGGCAAGTTGTTTCATTGCCTATTTTCTAGTTCCTAGTTTAGATATGGTTGAAACAGCTCCTAGAATGATGAGCTTGATCCCTAGAGGCATGGGGAGGAGTTAGGCTTGTCTATATCATGTATTTTCTCAGTCATTTTCAGGGTTGGACACTTGGGATTGCTTGGCATTTCATTGTACATTTCATCTCTGCAATTTTGGCAAAGGAATAGACCAGGGTTTGCAACACTCTTTGGGATCCATGTGGCTCTGTGTTTTGATGGTTTTTTTCTCTATGTAATTGTAATTTCACTGATGTTTATGTGTATCATTTTCCCTTCTCTTTTCTTCTTAAATTAAACAAATCAGTGTTAAAGGTGGAATTCATTAGCTTGCTTTGCTCTGCCTTCAGTTTTTTTAATTTTCCATGTTTTCATCTGTTTGAGGACGAATCCTGAGACCCTCTTGCCCTCTTCATCTCCTCACCGATCTGATCCATCCATTCATTCAATCTAAAGCATCAAAAAAATTTCCTTCCTTGCCCCAATCAGAACTCTGCAAAAACTAGGCCTTATCCCCGCACCCAAAACTGCCTTTCCCTTTGATCCAACAAAAAACCCCAAAAACACAATCAAAATCCTTCACTTATATACCTAGCCTAATATTAGATTTTATTTCAAGTCATCTCAAGCCCTATTGATTATTTTTGCTGAGATTGACCCAGAGAGAGCCCTCTCCTCTTCTAGTAGGGCTAGCTACTAGACTGAGCGTGGTTTGATGTTACCCTGAACTCTGCCTTTTTCAGCCTGAGGTAGATTTAGGCTATAACAGATTCCTCTATGAATAAGTGCAGTGAGAAAGTGTGGTTTCTATCTTAGGTAAAAAAGTGTTAATTTCAGAAAAAAATGTAGATCACTATGATGTATACATGCAAATAACTCTGATATGTATGAGAATCACTATGATGTATGTACCACAATGATGAATATATTCAGATCACTATGAATGTTGTTGTCAACTATGAATAAGAGATTCATGCAAACACACTAATATGCACCTACAATATATGATGGAATCAGGTCTGTGTTCTATGCGGATACAATGTTATGTGAAGGACGAAAATGGATGCGAAAGTTAAGGGCCACTGCTGGATAAGAAAAAAGAGGAAGGTAAATCTATGATTTATCTTCCCTCTCACATTTCATAGAAGAAATGTTAGTGCAGGTTGATGAAGAAAAGAAGGATAAAGAGTAGTATCAATATCTTGGAGACATTCATAGCTCAAGGGTCTAAGCCTTGGTCATGGTACTTGTCATTTGAAGATCTATAAGAAGCATTTCTCGTGGGTTTTCCTCTCCAAGAGGGAGAGGTTTTTCCTTGGCTCTAGGAGCCTAATTTTGTGTCTCTTGTAATTTGATAATTGACTTGATGAAAAAGTAAATAATATAAAGAAGAGAAGACATAAGTAACTCAAGTAAGCTCACAAGTAATTATCAAGAAGAGAATTTAAATTAATCTCCACCACTCCAAATTCTAAACACTTGGAACCCAAGTTTGGGGTTTTTCATCCATCGTGATTTGGGCACTTTGGACATGTGATGGGATGAGATGATAGAGGGTGAAAAGGAGAATCCAACGCTTTGAGAATCACCAAATTATGAGTTTTCCTTAGTGAGATATGAATTTTTGAAGTTATGGAGTGGGTTTCCACCATAAGTGTCAAGGTCCGCTTGAGTTAAATAAGCTCCTTGACAACTAGACAAGTCCTTGTTGGAAGTTTTAAGAAGCCCTTATTATGTGTATATATAGAAGGTGATGGAGGACATTAATCCTCATCCATTTGTGCAACACATTGCAAACAAAGAGCTCGTTGAAGAGGAAAATTACCTTCATTCGAGGCTGCAAAAAGGAGGACAAAATAGAGAGGGAATGAGGACTATTTCAAGGCCTTTTAAGGGTGTCTGAGTTACTGAAGAGAGGGCCAAGGAGCCTTGTTAGAGGGCCGCAACAAGAAAGTCTATTTGGGGGCCATTTGAAGGAAGTGAAGACCCTTGTCAAGGGTTCCACAGGCTGGAACATCCCTATTGTAGGATGCTGCAGTGATTTGAGGGTAGGCCAAGGTGTTTGTGAGGGCTGGAAAAACACAACATCATAACTAAGGGTCAAATACCCTCTAGGAATGGAATCCACACTTCTAGGGAGAAATTCGCGGCAACATTTTAGGGTTCTTAGGGTCTGAGTTTTGTGCCCTAACCAAGCCTAGGTTGAAACAGTGGAGCATACCTCAAATAGTGAATAGAGGTATACATTTTGGTGCACGTTTGTAGGTGTTGGATCCAAGTTTTGGATTGGTCTTATTTGCAGCCTATGGGAGCCAAGTTGAAGGCTTGATTTGGTGATTGAGAGCCTTCATAGGAGCAGATCTTGTAGTGATTAGATTGGGTACCATTGGTCTAGTGGAGGGTAGCGTGTTGGCTACCCAAAGTAGCCCTATACAAGCTATCTCGAAGTAACAAAGAAGAGCTGAAGGTTGGGTCAAGCATGGTGCTTAAAGTGTAACACTTTGATGGAAAGAAGTGACTGCTAGATTGGAATAATAGAGCTCGGGGATTGGATAGCATAGAGAGAAGAATGGATCAACACGTGTTCATGCAGAATAAGTGACTTACAGTAGTGTTATGTGGTAGCCCTCCTGTAGTCTCAATGTCTTGTCCTTTGAAGGGCTAAGGGACAACTAGTGAGTTGTACGAGAGCGAATGACCGGTAGGATAATAAACGACATAGAAGCTGCAACAAATATTGTCATTGTATCTTGTATACCATAGACTGTTGTATTATTCAGATTGGTTTAATATAAGGAATATTGGGTTGTACGTTCTTGTACAATTTTGTTAAAAATTGTGTATACTTGTGTATATGTGATTTAATTCTTTATGTTTTCCGCTGTGAAAAGTATTTTTGTTGAGATTTTTGGTTTGGTAGCATTAGTTCTTAACACTGGAAAATCTTACAATAGAAGATGAAAATAATTAATGTCAAGCCAAAGGATTTACAGGGCTAGAAGACATTACAGGATCCAGAATGTATTTAAAAATCTCAAAGGTTTAAGGAAAATCAAATTTGAACTAGTCTTAAATGCTGATTCTGTGAATTATCCTTCGAGAAGAGCATCTTTTGTGAGCCTTTTGGCCTGATAAGCGCGCATTGCTGAGAGTGGCGAAATGACACTATTCGGGACCACATAAAGCAAAGGACAAGTTACTCCTTACTTGAAGCCACCTAAGGACAGCCACCAACGCATCCTTAGACACTATGTGAGAACACAATGGAATATTTGGAGAACACAAAGGAATCATACCTCTCCCTTAGGTCACCATCCACAATGTACCAAGGGAGGGAAGGAGGATTTGAAATCCCCTATATAAAGCCACCATGAGATGAAGAATGGGTGATCACATTATTATGCTGGCTAGAATTTTCAAAGCAATACCAACATTTTGTGACCTGGAGCTGCAGACAGAGGGGACTCACTTGTTGGCCATCCAACAAGCTCAGTCCACATAATAGACATAGAGAGGGAGACTGCACTGATGCAAGCTTGTGTAATGTTCCAAATTTTATGGAACATTAAATTTTGTTAAAGAGATGAATAAAATGGGTGGGGGGCCCATTATTTTCATGATTAGAGAATAAAATTCCTCTAAGTATGAAAGAGGATCACTTTAGAGCTAGATTTCACACCTCCATGTGTGAAAGGAGGTTTTTGCAAACATGCTTGGCCAAGGTTGACCAAGTCAAACTGCGTTGGCATGAGTTGGAAAGAATTATGTGGGACAACGTAGGAGGGAATTTTCTAGAGATAAGGAAACCCTATTTCGAAATAGGGTCCATGGAGAGAAGGCTCATTGTATAAAATAGGAGCAAGGCAGCCATTGTGGACATCTTTGATCATTTTACATTTGAGTCTTGAAGACTTGTTGCTGTCTCTTGTTGTTCAGCAGAGCTGCAGTGCCTTTGGGCACGAGGGAGTATTTTTTAGGAATTCCTCTCCTTCTTGAGTAGCTCATAAAGGATTTCAATCCATTCCCCATATTCAAGCATTCAGGCCATAGCTTCGGTCATCTACATCAGCGCAGTTTCTGCAGCAGAGATTGTGCTGTGTTGCTGGGTGTTGTTGGGGAGGTTTCCATACAACATCCGGAGCTTGTTTTTCAGTGGAGAGATGTTCTATTCATTGGGAGATCAAAAAAGGTGGTTATAGAGCATATCCCATCATCTTTGGCATCAATCCAACCACTTTCCATCAGAGGCAGCACAGTCCCTCTCTTAGACAACATTTTCATGGATGGATATTTGCTGTGAGGGATTAGTAGATTTTGGAGGAGAAGTCTTGGGTGAAAGGATAAGCCTTTCACTTCTGATTTCCATTGAATGAGGATTCTTCAGTTTTTGTAGACATTTCAACCTTATCCATGTATTTCCAGCTCTTGAGTTTCTGCTACCCAGCAACTACGGCATTTCTGCAAAATGCCATTTTAGTATAGATTTCAGCCAATCCTTTTAGAGGATTGATGTATTGTATTTTTAGGGGTTGAGATCTTGCTCCCCCTTCTTATTTGAGCTCATATTGTCATACATTTTTATATTCATTATTTATGCAGCAGTTCCTCTCTATAACTGTGCATTCATGGCCTAGGTCCTTATATATGCAGGAATGTATTTTACATTTTCATGTACAAGTTTCTTAAGGCTTCTAGTGCCTTTCTTGAGTGATCATTTCCTCAAGGATTTGTATTCTTATTTGCTGCTATGTCATAATATGATGGCCATTGAGTTCTCTGACATTTCATGTGTATATGATTCACTGCTATTTTCCTTTTGATGTATTTGTTATTGATGTAGCTGCATTGTTGGGGTTATCTTAAGAGATTCCCAATCTTGTTGTATCTCCCTATTTGGGGATATTTTCCTTTGACAATCACTCTATAGATAGAGTCTTCTAGTGGGCCAGGTAGCCTCTGGAGCTCATCCTTGGTTCAAAGGTGACAAATCCAGTAAATTCCCATGTATTCTATCCCTAGAATAGATTTTCCTTGTCATTTGACAATGTTTCTGAGAAAGGAACATTACAATGGTATCAGAGCATCAAACTGGCACAACCTGTGAGTTCGATTTCAGAGGATAATGATGAAGAAGATGAGACTGATCTCATCTAGTTTTGGAATAAAGAAGAGCCTCCCTAAGGAGGAGGAGAAGAAAAAGGGAGAAGAGGAAGGTCCATGCACTTCCTATTCTCTTGAAGACCAGCATGGGAGATGCTTGGGTTTCCAGATCTTATGCAAGTACCTAGGTGACTATAAACCCCATTCTGCAGCATTCAGGGGAGACACAATGTTCCCATAATCTATTCAGCAGATGGAGAAGAGAAGGCCCTGTGGAAAAGGAGAAATCAAAGGCAATAGGCTTCTATTGTCTACATTTGATGGGGTTACTTCAGCTAGAGCTTGGGAGAAGAAGCTAGAGGCATTTTTATTGCTGCATCCAGTGGCAGAGAAAGAAGCAGTGGAGATGGCAGCGCTGCACATGGAGGATAAAGCCTCTGTTTTGTGGTTCAAACCCTTGGTCCATTCAAGGGTGATTTATTTTGGAGACTTTTCTCAAGGGTTGATCCAAACCTTTGATGGAGGGAGGAAAAAGGAAGAGAAAACCATTCCACCATGGGAGGAGAATTGTACTAACACCGCTACAGCTTTGGAGGAGTAGCCTTCTACATCTATGGATGAGGAAGCCATTGGAGGAAAAGCCATTGCAGCCACACAAGGAGGTCCCAAGATCCGCCAAGGTATGAGTAAATTTCCACTTTCTATTTCAGCAAATAGTCTTAAGGATGGTGGAATTTCATATGAGGAGGTCCCAGGATCAAATCACATGGCCACTTTAGGGCCTCATGTTTGCACTGCGCTGTGCAAAGGGTTCAAGGAGAAGAAGAACCCTCATCCTCATGTATCTTTGATGATTTACATTCAGCCTTCAAGGTGGGAGTGTACACTTTTTGAGGATCAAATAAACCATGAAACCTCCATGGAAAATCATGAAACAATTTGTGTACCGGAGGAGGAGACAGTTGCTATACCATTGGAGGAATTAGCAGTGTTGTTACACATGGGTGGAGAGGAGACATCACCTCAATCACATTTGGATCCTCATAGATCCAACATAGTCATGGGAGAGATGCCTTTCCTAATAGGTCTCCAAGGAGCTGCATTTCAAACTCTCATGAAATGCAAAGAGCAGGAATTGATTTGGGAGGATGGTAGCCCTCATGTGGAGGAGTGCCAAAAGATGGAAAGGAGATGGCAGGATACTTGAATCATTGAGTAGCATAGAATATGGATGCATGATGTTGATGTGATGCTCATATCATTCATTGTGTCTTCAACACATGAGTTGTATGATGGAAGTATGGGAGGGCAACAAAATTCTTTGTTGCTTAGCTTGGGAGAGCAAGGGCAGAATTTCTCTCATACTTTGCATGAAGTTGCAGGAGGAGGAAATGGCATTCCCTCCTTGAATTTTGATGATATAGAGGTACTTCCACCTTAGGAGGGGCTTCTTATATACTTCAGCATTATGAGAGATATCTTTGATAAGAGCATGTCAAAGAATGGAGCTGGATATTGATGAGAGCCTATGTGAATAGGCCAACAACATTCTCTCTTTGGAGTAGTAACCAATGGATGAAGTGTGCCCAGTGGAAGTGTGGTGGATCCATAACCCACAATTCCTAGGATCATTTAATATTATTTGTTCTTGATAGACAAAAGGAGGAGAGATGGATGAGGTAGTAGATATGCTACATTCTTCTTGACTTGGATTCCCAAGCATAAGAAGAAGGATCTTCTTGTAGCACCTAGTTCATTCCTCTTCATGGGAGCATGCCAAAAAACTATGGAGGGTTCATTCATGGATCCATACATCATCTTACTCCTGGTATATGGTAAGAAATATGTTCTTACATTGGCTAATTTATATACTCTTACCATTATTTTGCAGTGCATGGCTCTACAAGAGGGCAAGTTTTTCAGATTGCTCTAAGGACAAAATTGGGCCAATTTTTATGATGGAGACAGCCATATTTTATGTGGCCTTGGGAAAAGGTTTTATCACTACATGTATGATTCAGCTAACTCATATACTTGACCATGTATTCAAAAAAAAATTTCCAGATAAATTTATGAAGCAGCAATTTGAAAAACTGCGCTGTTGCTGCTTGGGAGACTGTTGGTGCCATCAAGAATCATGTAAAACCATCAGTACTTCCTCTATTTTTGGTGAGGAGCATGTTTCCATTTTCTGATATTTTCCACATTATTGGAAGCATGATTAGAAGATTGACACATGAGGTTGGTGTGTCCTTGAGGGAAGGTGATTCCCACAGTTTATGCATGGCATGTTCTAATGGGAACATGAGGAGAGACATGGTCACCACAGCCACTCATTTTATTTCTTTGGAGGTGGACCATGAGTTTGATGATGATATCCACCCATTGTATGTGTATGGGCATGTGTTTGATTTTCTAGTGCTGATTCACCCATATATTCACTATTCAGTAGTAGAGGTGATATTTTCTGTACAATTCTTTCCATGCTCTTTTCTACAGCTACAGTGGGTGAGATTGCGTTGTAACCCTATGAGATATTGTTTGAATTTTCTGAAAATGGTATAAAATACATAAAAAATGTCATGGGGGAATTCTATGGTGATTTTGTCCTATTCATCATAGATGACATGTCTTGGGCCAGCTGATTTTTTTCATTGATGGAGGAAATATTCTTGAGGGATTACTCTTCATTTTTCCATTTGAAGGAAAATAATTTGTAGCCCATGATCAGTACATACTCTGCACCTATCATAAGTGTATATGAGGACAGCGAGGGCAAGTTATAGTGCTTTCCATGATCAGATTTCAACCCACCTTCATTTTTGGAGCTCAAGGTAGAGGGTGATTTTCCATGAGTTGCCTTATTGGGAGGAAACTTATTTTTCATGATTGGTGGCTTGAGTATGGGAGATTCATATGGGGATGATAAATCCCATTATATACCAGACCTCATGCCTCAAGTAGGCCCTTGGACAGCTCTTAGTTCCTTCATGGATATTTGTTTCTACATAATAGCTATTTGGGAATGTTCACCCCAAGGCTAGATTGCATTTGTTGGAGGAACAGTTTGGAGATTTGATTGCTAATATGGCATCCTTTTTCTTGAGGAGATCATCACATAAGGATGCTACAGGAGGAAGGGCAGAAAGAAACTCAGTTCATCCTTGCAATTTCTTAAGGGCAAGCAATATTTTGAGAGGGGAGGACTATAATGTTCCAAATTTTATGGAACATTAAATTTTGTTAAAGAGATGAATAAAATGGGTAGGGGACACATTATTTGAATTATTAGAGAATTAAAATCCTCTAAGTATGAAAGAGGATCACTTTAGAGCTATATTTTACACCTCCATGTGTGAAAGGAGGCTTTTGCAAACATGCTTGGCCAAGGTTGACCAAGTCAAACTGTGTTGCCATGAGTTGGAAAACATTATGTGGGACAACATAGGAGGGAAGTTTCCAGAGAGAAGGAAACCCTAATTCGAAATAGGGTCCATGGAGGGAAGGCTCATTGTATAAAAAGAGGAGAAAGGCAGCCATTGTGGACATCTTTGATCATTTTACGTATGAGTCTTGAAGACTTGTTGCTGCCTCTTGCTGTTCAGCAGAGTTGCAGTGCCTTCGGGCACGAGGGAGTCCTGTTTAGGAATTCCTCTCCTTCTTGAGTAGCTCATGAAGGATTGCACTCCATTCCCCATATTCGGGCATTCAAGCCATAGCTTCAGTCATCTACATCAGGGTATTTTCTGCAGCAGAGATTGTGCAGTGTTGTTGGATGTTGCCGGGGAGGTTTCCATACACCATCTGGAGCTTTTTTTTCAGTGGAGAGATGTTATATTCATTGGGATATCAGAAAAGGTGGTTATAGAGCATATCCCATCATATTTGGCATCATCTCAATCAATTTCCATCAGATTCATTGCGGTCCCTCTCTTAGACAACATTTTCATGGATGGATATTTGCTGTGAGGGATTAGCATATTTTGGAGGAGAAGTCTTGGGTGAAAGGATCATCCTTTCACTTCTGATTTCCATTGGAGGAGGATTCTTTAGTTGTTCCAGAAATTTCAGCCTTCTCCATGTATTTCCAACTCTTGAGTTGCTGCTGCCTAGCAACTCTGGCATTTCTGCAAAATGCCATTTTAGTATAGATTTCAGCCAATCCTTTTATAGGATTGATGTATTGTATTTTCAGGGGTTGAGATCTTGCTCCCCCTTCTTATTTGAGCTCATATTGTCATACCTTTGTATATTCATTACTTATGCAGCAGTTCCTCTCTATAAATGTGCAGTCATGGCCTAGGACCTTATATATGCAGCAATGTATTGTACAGGTTTCTTGAGGCTTCTAGTGCCTTTCTTGAGTGATAATTTCCTCAAGGATTTGTATTCTTATTTGCTGCTATGTCATAATATGATGGCCATTGAGTTCTCTGGCATTTCATGTGTATATGATTCACTTCTATTTTCCATTTGATGTAGTTGTTATTGCTATAGCTGCAATGTTGGGGTTATCTTAAGAGATTCCCAATCTTGGTGTATATCCCTATTTGGGGATATTGTCCTTTGAGAATCACTCTATAGATAGAGTCTGCTAGTGGGACAGGTAGCCTCTGGAGCTCATCCTTTGTTCAAAGGTGACAAATCTAGTAAATGCCCCTACAGTCTATCTCTGGAATAGATTTTCCTTGTCATTTGACAATGTTTTTGAAAAAGGAACATTACAGCTTGGAATGAACAACATCCTTGCATCAGGACCTAGAACCATTGTCTAGGGGACCTTTGGAAAGAGGGTTAAGTATTCTTCTCCTTACTACCAGCGCTCAATAAGAGAGGCCTAGAGCCATCGTTTGCACTATTGTGTCGTTTGACTCGTTTAGAGCTTTTGTTTATTTATGTTTAGTTTAGTTTAGTTTTTAGATTATATTTACATGCTTGTTTTTATATATAGTATGCTCAGTTACTCCACTTATTTCTGCCTATTTCAAATAGTTTAAAGGGGTATACCACACCCCTTAAACTGGTGTGATTTCATACATCCATGCACCAAACACACCACAACAGGATTGGCGACTCCACTAACGTTTTATTACTAATTTTATGTGGTTGTGCCTTATTTTGTAGGAGACCTCTTTCTATGTTGTGGATTGGAGATGATAGTCCTCTGATCTCTCTTGTAGTCCCTAGATTCACCCTGAGTGACAGATTGAAGAAGAGAAACTCCCAAATTTTTTTACTTGCAGGAATTTTCACGTGTTTCTTAATCACAGACGCGCAGGGCGTGCGTTTAGTGCTGACACGCATGCAGGAAGCGCACCTGTCTCAGCCTTTTGCTCACAATTTACATAATGAGAAATTTCTTCCAAAAGACTCTCTTTTTCTGCTTGTAAGGTTATTGGTATCCTCTAATGCATCTGCCAGCACTAGTTGTGGTACCTCGTAGCTTGTTAAAACTCACTTTTGGTTGCTTTCTGTAGGCTTAGTGTCAGTTTTACTTCAAGTTTATTTTTGCAAAATCTTCACATAGCTTAAGTAGGGGGAAAAGTAACTTGCATTCCAAAAAATTTATGTTTTCCAAATTTTGGTACTCACACCTAGATAACTAGTCCAAGTAAGTGGCCCAAGACCACACATGCATAACTAGTTTTCTTTGTTCTAGTGTAAATTTTTTTAGTTTAGTTCAATTTTTGCACTAGTAATTACGGGACTAGGATTGAATTTTTTATAGAAGAGCAAGTAATCTCTGCTACCTTTTCACCCTCTAGTGACCCTAGGTAAGCATATTAATGCTCCATATTCACAATTCACCATCTCCCTATAGGAAAATTTGAAAGCGGCCCATTATCCGCACATGTTTTCCATTTGAGCTAGGAACAATACAATATAGTTTAAATAGGGGATTTTGTAAAGGATCAATGATATCCACACGTTCAAACTATGTGCTTGTCCACTTTATTCTCACACACACTCACCCACTAGGCGAAGCAAAGAAACCTAAAACTAACTTAACCAAACTCACTAAATTCTCCCCACAGTGGCCAAAAAAGAATTATATCTTAAGTTAGGATCAAGGGGGTAGACATCTAATAAGCCTCCTTGATCATACTTCATATTGAAACATAGAATTTTTGTATTTAGGGAGCTTCAAATCCACCTATCATCCCACGGTAAAGAAAACCTGAGCGCGGTACAGACCCGTTTCAGAGGGGGTTAGGCTTAGGCGCAGTGCATGCGGTATCAGTTGGGGTTACCTGACCTGACTAGTACTCGGTACTATTAGCTGACTACCAAGAAGCCCAATACTTGAACGCTCACGTGGGACAGTGGTTCTTAGTGGCAAAAAACTAGGGCAACCTTTACCCTATACGTGATGGTGTAGGCAAGCGCTAGACTCTCTACCCTTACCTTGGTGTATTCTCTTCGACTGACTGGGGGCGTCGCTAGCTCCTACGGGATGTTGTGCCAGCACTCGCAAGAAATATTCTCAAGGCCGAGTTAATTTTGAGTGTGTGAGGATGCATAGGTCTTCTAGGATTTTTAGTATCATACGCAAACGAACAAAAACCACTTTTTTGACTACATGATCACATAGATTAATTTAAAGGGAAATCTATTTTATTTTTTCACTTTGTTTTATTTATGTGACCAGAAGTTTTCTTTGATCATAGACTCTATCCTCTCAATTTTTTCCAAAATCTGGGCGACACCAGACTGGTCCCAACGGAACCTCGTCGATCAAGGCATCTTTTGGACCTCCCCCCATTACCAGGAGGGGTTCCAGGTCTTTCACCGTTCAGGTGTCAAAGACGAAACACTGTCGCCGTCATTGGTTTGTCCTTTATTGGGGCAGCCGTAGTTGGGAACCCTAGTTAGTCTCCCAACACCACACCACATACCACTGCTCCCACAACCCCTAGGGGGAAGAGGAGTGCATCCCATTTGGGAAACCAAATGAATAAACAGTAGGTTACGTCATAGACTAACCCTCATTCTAACCAGAACTTTGTGTCTTCACACATTTCAATGGCGTCAACCTCTCAGTCACCTTTCTTAGCTTCGTTGAATCTACTCGATTTAACCAAGCTAACAAATGACCCCATCGTGCATGATCCTACATGGCCTCTCATGCCCACGAAGGTCCCTTCAAATATACCAAAGTTCGAAGGCAAGCAAGTAGAAGACCCAGGTAATCATGTTATGACCTTTCACCTATGGTGCTCATCGAACAGTATCATTGACGACACTATTCGATTGAGATTATTTCAATGCACTCTCACTGGAGTGGCTGTGAAATGGTACGTGGAGAAACCCTCAGCTTCACATGGAACCTTTAGCACCCTTTCTGCCATGTTCCTAACATATTTTCAGTTACCTATTCACCATGATTCTGGAATGGAATTTTTGACTCATTTTAGACAAACCCCCGCCATCCACATCTCGGACCATCTCCATGAATGGAGGCGACATCGAATTTTATGTAAAGATAAACTCAACGACCGGGTTCTCTTAGATTTGTTCTTGAAAACTCTTATGGCGAAGGTTTTAAAGGATGTGGCGCAACAAAACCCCACATCCGAAGAGGATGCAATCAGCAAAGGCCAGAAGCTTGAGCTGATTTATACGCAGTCAGGATACATTTACAACATCCTGCCTAATGCCCCATGCCTGCAAAATTATCAAGAAGTTCCAGGCACATCGAACTCTGTAGACAGGCTAATTGGGTTAATGACCCAGGGTTACCTAGGCAGCAATATTCAAAGCCCCGGTTACACATATAGTTTTACCCAGAACGTGCCTCAACCTCGTTTTCAAAGTCATCATATGCCTCAGCAAAATTTGACTAATAGGGCACAAGCATATCACTAGGGAGGACATTATCCTCCGACTCAGGGGAATCAATACGCTGAAAAGAAAACTGACCGCAGAAATCCCCTCCAACAGTCAGGTGCAAACCTGAGACCTCATTACGCTTAGTCCCCAACACACAACCCACCTCTGCAAAATAATGCACAGGTGAACTTTGTGCAGCTATCCCAAAACCAACCACACCAATATAACCAGGAGAACTACTCTCCTAACATGGTAAAGAAAAAATCCAAAAACAAGCCAAAAGGGAAGCCTTGATAGGGGGGCAGCAACCAGCAGCGCCCACTTCTATCCCAGGCTGGAGGTAACCCCAACCGAAATCGGAACCAGGAGCCAAGAAATGCCCAACGGCAGAGAAGAAAGCCACCTCTTTGAGCAAACCATTCCTGTTTGATATGTGGTGAGTACGGGCACTATACTCACCACTCTCCTTATCTCCCTGAGCTAAAGAAGCTACAGAGTAATCAAGGACAAGGAGGATCTTCCCAGCAACCAACTGTGATGCAAGAACCTTTCCGCAACCAAGGGACGGTAAGCACTCACCAGAAAAATACAAACGATTTCGGGAAAAGCAGCCATGAAATCTACATGACTAGAGAAGGGATGTTTTTTCAAACATGGAATTGCAACTAGGACACCCCACCAGACACCATTATGTTAGGGGAAAGTACCAGTGCACCGACTGCACCTTTGACCATTTAAAAGATGCCTATAGAACCATTGCCGAAAATGGAAAAGGGACCTAATAGGTGAGTAGGAAACTACTCCAAAGAAGCCCATAATTATAACATCATGGATGATTTAGCATAATCTCCCATTTCTATGTCAGCTTTGGAAGTACTGCAGTCATGCCCAAAACAACGGAAATCTCTACTTTCCGCATTAGGCACTATTGTCCCTGCCGATACATGCTTGATGGATTTTGACTTAGCCAAAGCCACCCCCCGACATCCTTCCATGGTCACCTTCCAGGTACCAGTATCAGTGCAGAATATCACTATCCACCAGTGTTTCATAGACGAGGGTGCATCCACATCCATCATGTCAAAAAATGTTTGGCAGAAGTTAGGTTCTCCTGAACAAAAACCTTCATTCATCACTCTTCGAGCATACGATGATCATCCCTCGACCCCCATCGGCCTCTACCAAAATGTCCATGTCTATTTAGCCGAAATTATGGTCCACAAAGACATTGAAGTCTTGGATGCTCACTTGGATTACAATATACTCCTCAGATGGAGTTATATATACGCTATGTATGCCATAGCCTCCTCCATCTTCTGCATTATGACGTTCCCCCACGAGGACCGCATCATTACTATAGACCAACTGACACACAGCGAGAAGCATCCCCTAGCCAATAAGTTAGATACAACCTTAGATGGTCTTTCACAGTACCAAGAGTATGGCTCTGGCCAATTCAAACTGTCATATGTTCTAGGGTTATTCCTAGGATATCCTCCTATTATCCCTGAGGCATCACCCGATGTCATAGGAGCTCCGATATGCGTGATTTCCATGTCAAGCACCGAGGCTAGTTAGGACACAGACTCAAGTAGTAACGACATCGAGGCATTAGCCATGACAGCCTCTCTAGCCTACACTGCCTCCCAAACCCCTTTCCTCTACCCCCCAACTAGCTTCGTCTCCCAGCAGGTTTTTGCAACACAGGTATTACCCAACATATCGTTGGCATTCCCAGTTTGGTATCTCGTTCCTCCTTCTGGGACAGGAGCTAGCCACATTACTACCACAGGGTTGAAGCCCCTCAATCCCGAGGAGCACTCACCCGCCCAAGAAACAGTTGATACCACCCTTGCAAGGGAAATTCCCATTACAAAACCAATGATCACCACTAGGAAAACCGAGAATAGAGGAAAGAAGATGGTGACCACTACCATTCAATGGGAATCACCAATCTGCACCATATGTGACGTAATAGGTCATCCTACCCATATATGTCTAGAGTTGGATGAATTAAAATCACTCCTTGGCTCCGAAACAGACATCTCGATGTCGCATTCCCGTAAAAAGGAACCTACCACCAAAGATAAAGGCAAAGCACTACGTACCAATCTCACATGCACTCTTTGCAGCAACTATGGGCACTATACCCAAAATTTTCTAGAGATACCACGATATAGGGACACATTACATGCGATCAAGTGATCCTGTCAAGAGGATCCCTCTATCCTTTCTATCGGCGATGAATCTCGTACCATCCTATACTTACAGGAGGAACGAAGGGTTGTAGAAAGACCCCTAGTTATGCCCATTATGCGTTTAACGCTATACAATGAAACTGGTCACTTCCTCGAAGAGTGCGCAACCCTAGAGCTCATCCACAGATGGTATCCAATCGAAAAAATTTACAACATTGGATTGTGGAAAATGCAATTCACATGTCCATTATGCGCCGAAAATCACCTTTTGGAGGATTGTCACTACATACCTTGATTTTGGCTAGCCCTCGCTAGCCTTTGCTCAACCATAGTCCTCCTTTCCTAAGAACATGACATGGATGTCGAGTCAATGGGAAGCTCCATGACCCAATTGGATGAGATGAGTGCATCCATCATGTTCTTGACAGCTGAATAATGGCCCACCAGGAAATCCCTAGTTACCCCCAACCACTCTTCATAGGGGCGACCAACATGTACGTTATCAAAAAATACAAACCATGTAGTCATCCATTGCCCTAATTTAGCAGCCTTCTAATGCTCGTTCCCCATCAAACCTCAAACTGATCTCCACGGAACCTTCATATCAAGGATATTTTGCCTTGTGTGTAAGGGAAATCATTATGAGAAACACTGTACTTATGCCTCACAAATGCGTCCCACCATCGACATGATTAATGCCATAGAGAAGAAATAGGACGAACTCTAGGAATGACACAAAAATTACATCGTCGGGTCAATGTCCCCACCCCCGAAATGGTGTATCAAGCAAGATAAGACAACACAACAACAAAGCATAGCCTTGGACAAGCCTAGGATAACATGTGGCCTATGTGATCTGAATGATCACTGAGTCAACCAATGCAGAGAACTGAAGTATCTTGCAAACAGTTTTCACATAGTCTCTTTTCTCCCTTAGAAACTCCTCTCAAACCAAGAGAAGATCATGCGTACTTATTGCCGAATTTGTTCACACTTTCACCACATGTTTAAGTGTGTACATCTCCCTAAGTTGAGAGTGGCATGACCTGCGTTGAGTCTACACTCCACCAAAGAGATAGACACACCCAAGCCAACAATATAGAAATGGAAGCAGAAGAAAAACTCTTCTACACCAGACCCTTTTTGAGCATCCACATTAGGAACAATGAGTAGCATAGAATCTCAAACTATCTACACCGTTGGCTCAGTGTTACCGTGCACCATCTGCACTGGCCAGAATCACACACTAGAGTCATGCCCGTTAATCAAAACATTCAAGCACCTATGTGGCAGGCACAATTTCCACCTATCGGAAATCGACCATCCTAGCGGGGAACCCAACCTTGTGCTTATACAGAATCCCATTATAGAGATTCTTCCCCTGCCAAACACCGATGACAAAATCCACCATATACATTTTGTATGAGCATATAATGGTGATAGGATTACTACTGTCTCCTCGTCCCACGATTTCCATCTAATTCCTGTCGCAAAAGATCAAGGTACCTTGCGCTTTTGCATAGATTTCGGCAAGATCCCAAATTTGCATGCTGCCATCAAACTCCTCAATGACACCCAGCCTCTAGAGAAGTACCTAGTACAACTAGAGCTTTTCAAAAAAAATTGACGGCAGTCATTGCAAAACAACGAGGCCCACAAGAAAAGGGTAAAAGCATCATTCGACCGCCACATAACCCCTCACTCATTCACCAAGGGAGAATTAGTCCTCCACTATGATGTCGCAAAAGAGGCCTTAAGGCCAGGAAAGTTAGAAACCTTGTGGAAAGGACCATATATCATTAAACATTGCCTTCAACAAGGGGCATAAAACTTAACGGAACTGGACGGGACTTGCCTCAACAACCCCATCAACGGCCTTTACCTCAAGAAATTCTACCCATAAGGGACCAGATAGCCCTTCCCCTAGAGTGAAAGAAAACAAAAACCAAACCACTCAAAATTTTTGAACCAAAGACTTATTTAAAAGCGCTCAAAGTATCACTATGGATCACCAAAACGAACCATATTTTGGATTTGTTGATGGAACATCAACATGGTGTCAAAATTTAGTTGCAGATGCCTGGGTCATTTACCGCCCTGACCGATCACCATTGTGTTCAAACGGTGCATGTATCAGTTTAGCAACAAAAAATTAGGCAGAATATGACGCCATCATCAGACTTATGGGCGACGCCCTCCATCAGGGCATTTTCCATATGCATGTCTACCTCGATTCCCAGTTAGTAGTATCACAACTAAACCAAACATTTGAGACAAGAGATACACATTTGTTTAGAAAATATTTGCGTGCGAAAATATTAAGCAGACAATTTGACTATATCACATCTTCACATGTACCAAGGAGTCAAACCCAAACAAATGATTGCATAGCTAACAATATCCTAAACTGGAATGCATCTCGAAATAAACCATCATTCATAAAACCAAAAAAAAAAATCCATCAAAATAACAAAATACATAAACCGAAACAGGTGATACATCATGTAGAGCCGCAAAAAATATCTCTCATATATATATATATATATATATATATATATATATATATATATATATATATATATATATATATATATATATATATTAAAATGTGTATATATGAGTACAAAAAATAGTGTCGTTGGCCCAGCTACCAACCCAAATATACAAAAGTCGTCAAAAATAAGGGAAGCATCCTCATAACGGGTGCTTTCCCTATGTACAAAACTACTCTAGGGGGGGTGCCCCTTCAAGGGGGGGCCCTGGACCCACCACTACTTCCAGTACCACCACCAGAGCTACCGTCGCAACTGCGATTGCCACCCAACATAGAGTGGGCTGATAATCCCTCTCGCGGGCCATTGTTGTCTCTAACCAAACCTCCTTGGATTCATTCATGAAACCTAGAGCAGGCATCCCTTGGGTCAAGCAATGCACTCGACTCCGGAAGTAATCAAGAGAAGAAACCTGAGCCGTCAGTTCTGAAATGCGAGCCTCTGCCACATCAGCATGAGCTTGCTCAGCCGCAACCTCTCCAGCCGCCGAGCTACTACCCTCCCTAGAAGGGCCAACACCACTAACAGGACCTTCAGCACCACCACCTGTTCCACTTGCATCATCTCCTCCCTGACCACATTGAGGTCATTGTGGAGGATCGTGGCCCACCAGCCGAGCCACGGGGCGACCCACCTCGCTAAAATTTGCACAAGAAATCAGAATAATGTCAGTGATACTAGAAAAACACATAAGTACATATATACCCAAACAAGTGCAGAAAACATATAAAACATGCCTGCAGACCCCCAAACATAACCAAAAGGCAGACCCATGTCTGGGTCGCCTTGGATTTCCATTCCCACATATGGGTATGTCAAGAACATCTGTAGGTTGGCCTCGAACCAGGCCTTTGTCGTGGCGTTCCAATAATGCCCCACCATGCCACCACCACCTCGCAGCATCACCGGAGCCCACCTCCTCATACATGGCTCCCGTGGCCCCGCAATTGGCACCGCCACTATTGGCCTCAGCAGCACCACCCTCTCATACATGATGCTGCACAAGATGTTAGCATACACAAATGACTTAGATCCACATTGGACCTTGTTCAATTGCGACACCATCCCATCAAAACAAAAGCAGGTGAAGTCGAAAAAATGCTCGGACCTCAGTCGGCGCAGAACTCCAACCTACGAGCCAGACGCTCAATGTAGAGCAAATGACCCCGCTAGTCTTATGATCACTGCCAGAGCACACTGCTTTGTCACATCTGACAATGTTGATGCAACCCTCCGTAAGAGGCGCCCCACCACAATTTCGCCTCTGGAATCTATCCAAGTCCACTCTCACTGTAGGGAGTGGATACCTCAATGCCTCACCTTGAGGCAGTAACCTAGACAAAAAATATATATCCGTCTCAGGACAGATGATCAGGTTATGTTGCGCCTCCTGTGCTAGTGTTGAATAATATACCGTATTAATCAGTATTGTGACCGAAGAAGCTCATTCTCAGCAAACTTCAGAAGGCCCCATAATGCCAACTGATGATGCACCCTAGCATCAACAGTTAAAGCAGTTCGGATCTCGAGCCAGTCCTGCTCCCTCCACACTAACCTGTCATCAAAACAGGTACCCATCAGTACAGAGAAAAAACACAAAAAGAGGCAAAAAACCAAAGAATTTTTTCACCTCGGCCTTTGTGTGCCTGTCCCTCAGACAGACATGCTTATCGTGCACCTTTATTTTACACAGGCATGCTAAAATTGGGGAACAAGGCACCCTCATGCACATCCCTCAAATTTTCACGCAAAGAAGGTGTTTTTTTTCCTAGATCGCCCACACAATATAGGGAAAAAGTCACCCATAATCCATATAAACCCAGTCTGTATGGACCCCGGTACCATCAAACTGTAAAAAATAAAAATGAAGGACGTCATGGAAGTTACCTGGGCATAGTATCGCTAGTCCCTGGTACACGAGCTGATCGCAATGGCAAGAAATGTTACACAAACACCTTTGACCTCTCAAAACTCAGCAAGTACAAATGAATCAAATAAGGGCCATATTCACCTAGTTATTTCCCTTTTCAAAAAATTAGGAGAACCATAACGAGAGATCAGAAGGTCCATTCTGCGAACCATAAGTTGCACCATCATCAATACCCCATGATGAACAGAAGCAATGCCACACATTTTCTTTCTTAAAAAAAAAAAAAATTCAGCACCGGCAGGTATGCCCTCTCTCATCTTCCTTTTTAAAGCTCATGCATTTCAATAATATTTGATAAAAAGAAGATTGTTTCACTCAAGGTAGTTTTTTTGCATGAAAATCCTGCAAACCATCCACAACGTTATCTCCTAAAAGTTCCAGAGAAGGTATCATTCTACCCCCAACATGATAGAGTCCCTGATAACTTTGCATATCTTGGCATCATTTCTCCATCAGAAATAAACCATAGGGTCCTCATATTCGATCATGTTTATCATCACCTCACCTTGCACATGATAAACATCTGCGTTGGTCAGTAGAGCCTCCCCTCCATGGCACCCGTCACCCAGAGTAGACCATATCTCACAACATAAGTGATGCCATGGCCATACTGCTTCAGTCCGGGAAGCACCTCATCCCTATCCATTCATCATGCATAAGGTCAAGTTTACCATAAAAGTTGAACCCCCCTTCCTGGGAGACCTGGTTGTATAAGCAGATAAAATGTGCACCACCGCGCCTTGCATTTGGCCCACCATACCTCCACCAGCATAATCCCATATGTCATACTTTTTCATCCACTTCATCAACCCCACACATGATACCAACCAATGGGACCCCCACCCCCAGCAAAAAACCTTCCTCACAACATCAGTGAGTGAACACTTTCATGTTTTTGGGTACCTATCTATATGTTTTGTACAAACCAAACCCCATTATTTTATCCTTTTGGTAAGTGTACAAAGACTGAAAACGGTGCACTTCGTCCCCTCACGCTCGCATTTTATCTTTTATCCCATGACAACAGTCCCTAAACACCCTTGGTTGGCGTATTTCACCCCCAACGAACAAACCACCATGACATTCATAGCCGGTTTACACCCGCCCTAGAAGTCCTACTGACTCCAGGGATTTTCCCCTTCAGAAATAACTATGACTACCGCCAAGCTTCTTAAGTATACTTCGACCTTGGATCACTGAATCCCCATCATCAGTTTTCAGTCACCCCTAGCCAACATGCCTACGTTAAACCCACCACATCCAGATCCCCGATCCCTCACATCAGCGACTCCTCATTTGGTTGAGGCTTCCTTTTTATCAACTTCAACACCCATATTCCAAAAAGGAAGTGGTACCTTGGATCACCCCTCTCCATACAAAGGGGCATCCTCAGGTGGCACTGTGGGAGACATCATTGTCCACAGATGTCATCGATCCTCCTGAAATTCGACTACGAAAAAAACTTTCATGTCAAGATGGTATCGTACCTTACAACCATTGCACTTTGATCAGATCCGTCGAAGACCCGTGCCTCCATAAGCGTCTTTGTCAACAATGCTTACAGAGGAAGATCCCAACCAGCACATATGTTCACATTGCGCAAATATATGCCATACCAAGTTTACGCATATGGGTACCACATTCCGCCTATCGTCAAAGAAAAAACGCCCCTGAGGGCGTAAAAAATCGTCCTCAAAAACCGCCAGCATCACTACCATAGTAGTGACACAGACATAACATATATCTGTCAATTTTTTTTAATTATCCATAGCATCACGAGCATGGGACATGCCTGCCTTGTTGAATTTTTTTATATGTATTGTAAATTTTATTTTCTTGTAGGGATCCCTTAGACTTGGTCATTCTTGGAAACGGTGTAGGGTGTGTTCAAACCCAAGGCTTCACACAGATCTCTCTCTCTCTACGCATGATACAAAAAAGAAACTATAATGTATTTCGGCTATACAGTCCTTCCTAGACCTCACACATTAGGGGCCAACTGTTAACACTGGAAAATCGTATAGCAGAATATGACATTAATTAATGTCAACCCAAAGGATTTACAGGGCTGGAAGACATTACAGGATCCGAAAAGTATTTAAAAATCTCAAAGTTTTAAGGAAAATCAAATTTGAACTAGTCTTAAATGCTTATTGCATGCATTATCCTTCGAGAATAGCACCTTCTGCATGCCTTTTGGCTCGATAAGCACACATTCCTAAGAGTGGCGAAATGTCACTATCCGGGACCACATAAAGCAAAGGAAAAGTTACTCCTTACTTGAAGCCTCCTAAGGACAGCCACCAACGCCTCCTTAGACACTATGTGAGCACACAATGGAATATTTGGAGAACACAAAGGAATCATACCTCTCCCTTGGGACACCATCCACAATGTACCAAGGGAGAGAAGGAGGATTTTAAATCCCCTATATAAAGCCACCATGAGATGAATAATGGGTGATAACATTGTTATGTTGGCCAGAATTGCCCAAGAAATACCAACAGTGTGTGACCCAGAGCTGCAGACAGAGGGGACTCACTTGTTAGCCATCCAACAAGCTCAGTACACATAGTACAGAGAGAGAGAGGGAGATTTCATCGAGGCAAGCTTGGAATGAACAACATCCTTGCATTGGGACCTAGAACCATTGTCTAAGGGCCCTTTGACAAGAGGGTTAGGTATTATTCTCCTTACTACCGGTGCTCAATGAGAGGGGCTTAGAGCCACCATTTGCATTATAGTGTTGTTTGAATCATTTAGAGATTTTGTTTATTTATGTTTAGTTTAGTTTAGTTTTTAGATTATATTCGCATGATTATTTTTATATATAGTATGCTCAGTTACTCCACTTATTTCTTCCTGTTACCAATAGTTTAAAGGGGTAAACCACACCCCTTAAAATGGTGCGATTTCATACATCCATGCACCAAACACACCACAACATCAGTGATTTTAAGATTCTATCCTAGACCCAAGATCTTGGAAATTCAACATGGTATCATAGGGTGTCTGAGCTACTTTGGAAGTCAGTGAATCAGAGTAGTGCACAACAACGTACAACGCGAGAGGGATTTGGTTACATTATAGGTGAAGGGATCACTAGAATGCCAAAGTTGCAAGAAGGTCTCTGTTATGATGAAATCTTGCAGGGGTTTTCCAACTACAGTCCATGGAAGGAAAGGATTAAGTTTTTCTTCCACATCAAAAGGATATGGGACTTCATCGAGAAATCCGTTAAGAAGCCAATCAACCCTCAGGAGCTATAAATATATGAATATTTCGATACAAGTGTGAGATTGATCATCCTAGATGGTGTGAATGATCCCCTAATACCTCATTTTTTCGGGAAGAACACTACACATGAGATATGGATGGCTCTTCAGAATGTGTTCCAGAATAAGAAAGAGAATTGAGTATTGGTATTGGAGGATAAGTCAAAGTCCACCAAGATGATAAAGGGTGAAGGAGTGACTTCTAATCTAACGATATTGTCTTAGGTCAGAGATGAGCTTGTTGTCACCGATGTGACTATTTCAGATAGTGATATGGTGAAGATTTCCTTGAAAGGGTTCACTGAGGGATGGAATGCCTTCATCAAAGGGATCATTGATAGAGAGAAGTTTAGAGTCTGGAATAAGCTGTGGGACAACTTCATTCAGGAAGAGTTGCGAGATGAGGATCTTCATTTGACGAAAAGGGTAGATGAGGACATGGATCTTGCAGCACGAACGAAGGGTAAGAAGAAGAAGGACTTGAGTAAAATCAAGTGTTTCAACTGTGGCGAGATGGGAAATTTTTCGAGGAGACTTCCAATGAAAAAGAAGGGAGATGAAGAGAAGAGGAAAGGGAAGAAAGTCGTCAATTTTTCCATTTATACTAAGATAGATGATAACACCAGGAGATTAGAGGAAGCAGAATTTTCTATGATCTCTCATTTTTTGCAGGGTACAGTTGATGAGGATGGATGATGTGTGGAAAGTGGTGCGTTGAAGCATATGACAAGGTCACAGTAGGTTTTTGATACCCTAGATAAATGGGACTCGAAATTGCACATGATGTTGGGCGACAAGAGTGAGAAGGAGATCTGAGGATTGGGAGTTGTGCCATTCATGATGGAGAGAGGACGAATGATGCAGATCCAAGATCTATTGTTTGTGCCAGGACTCATATATAGTGTGATTTCAGTCTCGATGATCGAGAAGAAAGGGTTTGAGGTCTTGTTCCAGGATGGGAAAGAAAGAATCAAACCTATAGGATCTAGGTATGATGGGATTGTGCTTGGAGTTAGAGAGCATGGTCTCTACAAGTTGACGGGCAAGCTTGTGGATCATGGGAAGAAGAATCAAGTGGAGCAAGTGTAGGTTCCAGAGAAGCAGGTGGAGGTGCAAGATTTAGAGGGGTAGGTACAGGTTCCTAAGAAGAAGGTCCAGGTTATAGAGGCTCAGAGGGAGTCGAGTTCTAGAGGGATCTTGTAGTCAGAGGGAGACTTTGCAGCACAAGAAAAGTGTGTGGTCAATGGGGGGCAAGGTGCTTCTAAATCTACCAAGAATGAATCATGGAGGGACTGGACAACGATACAGGAAAGGAAGAAGAATCAAGATGCTTCTAGTGACATCGACACTTCCAAGACAGGCATATTTCATGCTTTAGGGATTGTTGTATTTGTGAGAAACATGATTTGGGAGAGTGTTTCAAGTAGTGATGATGATGACGAGTTTCTTCCTAGTCTTTTAAGTACCTCCCTAACTAAGAGGAAGTGTTGATTTTTGAGCAACTTGGGAAGTAATCCAAGCCCCAGGGTTTGGGGTTTGAAGGGAAAAGCACCACAAGAGTCACTTGTGGGCTTGGAACCCAAGCTTGGGGTTTTTCACCCATCGTGATTTAGGGAAATTCCATGGATCACTTTGGACATGTGATGGGATGAGATGATAGAGGGCAGAAAGGAAATCCAACGCTTCAAGAATCATCAAATTCTGAGTTGTTCTTAGTGAGATGTGAATTTGTGAAGTTATGGAGTGGGTTTGCACCATAAGTTTCAAGGTTGGCTTGAGTTAAATAAACTCCTTGATGGCTGGACAAGCCCTTGTTGGACTTTTTTATAAGTCCTTCATATGTTTATATATAGAATTTGATGGAGGACATTAATCCTCATCTATTTATGCAACACATTGCAAACAAAGAGCTCGTTGAAGCGGAAAATTACCTTTGTTCTAGGCCACAGCAAGGAGGACAGACCATCGAGGGAACAAGGAATATTTTTAGGGCCATTTAAGGGTGTCTAAGTTGTTGGAGTGAGGGTCGAGGAGCCTTTCTAGAGGGCCGTAGCAAGAAATTTTGTTTACGAGCCGTTTGAAGGAAGTGGAAACCCTTATCAAGGGTGTCGCGGGCTAGAAAAACCATGTTTTAGGATGTCGTAGTGATTTGAGGGCAGGGAGAGGGGTTTGTGAGGGTTGGAACAACCCAGCATCACAATGAAGGGTCAAATCCCCTCAAGGAAGGGAAGCCGCACTTCCAAGGAGAAATTCTAGGTAGCGTTTTATGGCTGTTAGGGGTTGATTTTTATGCCTTAACCAAGCCTAGGTTGTAGCAGTGGAGAAAACCTAAAACAATGAATAGAAGTATTCATTTTGGTGCATGTTTGTAGGTGTTGGATCCAAGTTTTGGATCAGTCTTATTTTCATCCTATGGGATCCGAGTTGAAGGCTTGATTTGGTAATCGAGAGCCTTCATAGGAGCATATCTTGCAGTGATTGGATTAGGTGCCATTGGTTTGGTGAGGGCAGCATGGTGGCTACCCAAAGTAGCCCTAGACAAGCTATCTTGAAGTGACAAAGAATAGTTGAAGTTTGGGTGAAGTGTGGTGCCTAAAGTGTAGCACTTTGATGCACAAAAGTGTCTGATAGATTGGAAAATTGGAGCTCAGGGATTGGCCAGCCTATAGAGAAGATTGGATCAGCTCATGTACATGCAACATAAGTGACTTGTAATAGTGTTAAGTGGTATCCATCCTGGAGTATCGATGTGTTGTCCTTTGAAATAATAAGGGGCAACTAGTGAGAAGTACAAGAGCGAAGGACCAACAAGACAAGATACGACATAGAAGTTGCAGTGAAGATCATCATTTTATATTGTATACCATATACTGTTGTATTATTCATATTGGTTTAATATAATGAATATTGGGTTGTACATTATTATACAATTTTTTAAAAATTGTGTATACTTATGCATATGTGATTTACTGCTTTATGTTTTCTGCTGTGCAAAGTAGTTCTTATTGAGATTCTTGGTTTGGTAGCATCAACGATTTTAGGATTATATTCTAGACCCAAGATCATGGAAATTCAACATTTGAAACTTTAAAATTGGCTTCCAACTCTTTCAAATGAAAATTTTAGTAATTTAAGAGATATAACCTTGATATTTAAACTAAAATTACATCCCATGTTCTCAAAAATGACATAACTCCTACATGATTACATTTTAAAATGGAAGCAATTTATTGTACTCACAAATTTTATGCTCAAGGATATATCATTAACATGGAAAGATAAACTTACCCTAAACTATGGAGCAAGTGAAAATAACATGAAATAAATAGAAAATACATTAACAGAAGCCAAGCATCTTCTCCAGCAAAAGAGAGAAAAAGATATTTTAGATTTCCAAGTAACATGTGCGAAATATTTACTTCAATTACAAGTCTTTTTGTTAGAGTTGGCACTATGAATATCTACTTAGAAAAGTTTCATAATCTGGGATAATCACTAGAACTTGAATTGGAATTATTCCTATCATCACTCTCTCGTATGACTATAGACATAAGCACATGATAATGCCTAATAAAAGCCTTTGCAAATTCATACTTATAATTTGGATCTCCCATTAACTTGAAAAGCAACTCATGGAGCTCTAACAGTACTTTCTTATGAAAAAATTGTTCATTCCTTATCAAAATAACCAACAACCCATACTAGGAAGAACAGATCAATGTTTCAATAAAATTCACTAGTATCTCTCTGCATTCAGAAAAAACAAGCAACATTTCCATAATTACAGAAGTTGCCTTGTAAGAAACATTTTCCTTTGCTTTTTGTTCATCCCATTTCTTTGTCTTTCCTTCGGCCACTATTTCTGCAACTAGTAGATGCTCTTTCCATTCAATTATAAGGGCCCCCAACACATGATTTGTAAATTTTTCATATTTTTTTGGTGGGGGTTGCACCCCTGGAACTCTATGTGTGGTGAAAACACATTATGATTTCCACATTGTTTCATCTCCAGAAACATAACAACCACCACCTGTATGAATCATGGAGTAATTGTGATTGACATGGTCTTCAGCTCTGAAACAAGGAACACAAATGGCATAGGTAGGATGTTCCTCACATGTACAATGCATATATGAAATGTCATTGTTTCCCTTATAAACTGCCCCACTGACAGCTTGAGTACCAGTTTCCTGCTTCTTGCACTCATCAAGAACTACCTGAGGCTCCTCAAACATTAACAATTATACCCATTTAATGCTTTCACAAAAATGATCTTTAATTCTAGATGAAGATGTTACTCCATTTACTTCTTCAATGCTAGCTAAAAGGGAAAATACAATTGATTGTAGGTTTAAACTATTATGTTTAATACATGTCACCAATCCTGGTTTCAATTGCTCTAATTTCTCCTTAAGTACACCACACTTCATAATCCTCTACCAAAACACATTAATACATATAATCAAGAGTGATAAAATATATGGTAATAGATCTTATCAAAGAAATGAACATCAGGCAACCCACAACATCGTCAGGAATTATAACATCCTTCGACTTAACATTTGTTCAAAGTATAATATACTTGTAGAGTATAACTAATTTTTGCAAGTGTTAATGATTAATTCAAGAGAGATGATAAATTTGCAACTCTTCATGGCACTTTATTATGTTTATCGAGACAAGAGTAATAGAAATGGCATCCTTTATATGGTCTAGTGGTAAGTTCAAGTGTTTTCCATGAGTTGGTTGAGCAGTTCTCATGTGCGAGAACATGTTATTGCAATTAAAAATTTCTATTAATTATGGCCCCAAGCTAATGAAATATTCATTGATGATGCCAAGGCTTTTAGGTCTTAGTCACTTTGACCAAAAACATATCCCTTGTCATAGCTTTGTAGCCAGAGGTCATCAATTTGTAAAGTCGATATAAGGAATTTTGTCTCCTCTTTGTTCAAAAAAGAGGTTTATCAACTGAACCATAAATATGTCATATAAATGACCAATTATATGGTTAGGAAATTACTTATCATTATTCCTAAAGAGCTGATTATGTTTCCCAACTGTTGTATCATTCAAATTACAGTAGAATTTGATGTCCTAAAACATAACAAGAAAAAAATAAATGATAAGTCGTGTTCATATAGAATTACATATCAACTATACTTGATTGACGTCCATGCTACCACAAAACCCTAAAGAAAATAAAATTAATTTATATACAAACTAGGTGCATTGTCAAAACCTAAAGATGATAAGGATAATAGTTAAATCCATGTCTCCAATGAAATTATTTAATTCAATCTACCATATTCAATTTTATTATTAGCATATTGAGATACTCAAAGTAGGAATGAAATGATTTCCACTGCTTGTTAGTACCATTATATTAGAATTATTAAATTAGCTTGTTCAAAGAATATGTTTAATAAAACCTCAGGCCTGATGCATTAAAATCCCAGTACTGACTGGCCCCCACTAGGAAAATTTACAAGGACAGTAAGGTACCTTGTGAAATGGATCCATTCATGAAGGCAATAAAAATTCACTCTACACTTCCATTCAATCTCTTGTAACCATGGATTGAGTCACACCAACATTCCCAGAGAGATAAGATGTGATGGCTTTGTTGCAACAATTAAGAAAATAAAAGGGTTGATGGTTTTCTATGTCTTGATTCCTACCCTCTTGGCCATAACTAGTGATGGGACATCCTATTCGCACTTTAACCTAAAACGAAAGGATCCAAAAAATATGAAATTCCCATAGCTAGGTCTAGACTCTACATTTAGCATAGACCCAAAGTAGAACCACATAGGGAGGAAGAGATATTTTAACTAACCTAGCTATCCCACTACAATATTTCGAAAGCCTTTCCAAATATCTTGTACCTACCCCAAATATCAAGATAACACTATCAGAAAAAAAACACAACAAAATTAGCATCACCTCCCTCATCACTCGTTTTTTTTCTTTTTTTATCATACAACTGAGATACTGATTTTGTAGGGGCTGAAATTGCATACCAACATCTGATTTTTGAAGAGAGTGTCCAAGGTCTTTGCCTATGAAGAACATATTCCTCACCAAAGGAAAATATCTCATTCAACAATAACTGTAACATGTTAATATATTCATAGAAACAATTTTCCCAGTTGTGAGGCCTCATTGTTGCAACTTCAAAAATAGCAAACAAGCACTTGACTAGTTTCACACCCTTCTCATATGAAAATTTTTTCTGGAGACCCACAAACTTATGTAGAATATTGTTTAATCTCTTGATTTCTCTATTTATCCTCCAAGCATCCCTCACGGTGTAATAATGACTTTTGTTTCCACACCAATGCAAAAAAAACCTTTGTACATATTTTTATCACAAATGTTGTATGGCAATTACTGATATAGTTGCATAAAACTTCTTGATACCCATCCAGTTTAATTTCTTTATTAACAAGGAATTTGTATGCAAAAATACTCTCATATGGTCTATCTAATTTTTCTTCTTGTATTATATTATAAAGTAGTTTAAATGTTTTTCTAACAGAAGCCTATGGAAATCTGAAAATAGATCGGCACAAAGAGCTTTAAAATAAGAATATGAGAAAGAACAAAATCTTCAGCTAGAAAGTCACATTTCATTGTTAGTAAGACACCACATGTTGTCCCAAAAGATGCTATTGGCCCAAATTTTAGATTTCAATAAGGACTCTTGAAAAGTTGCATCGGCTATTGTGGAATATCCATAATACATTTGACAAAATATTGTTGTCTTAAAGAAACACATGCTTGATCTAGATAGGATGCAAGTTCACTTTTCTCTTGACCATAATTTTAACATGGAGAACTGCCCCTTGAAGAAATTGGAGTTCATTGAGTTACAGTCGAATCTTGAGTGTATATGGTTACCCTAGATTTTAATATTGACTGATCATATCGTAGTTGATGGAAATTGTAAAGAACATGAAAACGCAAATGAGAGACTCTCCAAAAGATGAACTAGTTTTATCCATAACGTGGACATTCAAATTCATTTCATCCATTCAAAACATGCACAAAACATTACTATATGCACCCAAACCCATATCTTTCATCACATGCATGCCCAACATGTGCCATTAGTGATGGAACTAAATTGCCTAGTGTATTAAAAAAAAGAAATTCTAAGCATGGATCTATTATTAGTAATCCATGTCAATGATTTTGGCATCACCATACAGACACTGCCCTCTATTTGGTGTTGGTTTAACACTACTATTTAAAAATTTCCTACTCAATTTTCCAAAGAAATGGGCATCATTGTTATAGCTTCCATTACTCATGATAAAGGGTTCCACATGAATCCCAAAATTTTCAAGATTTTACTTTCCTTTTTTTCTTCGAGTTTGTTGGGTTCAAAAAGCTCCAACTATTGTTGAACTTCATCAGATGTTCAAGATTTTAATTTTATTTTTCTATTCAATATTGTTGGGTCTAAATATCTCAAACTATTGTTGAACTTGCTCAGACGTCGAACCTTCCCGTTTACGTTCAAGTTTTACAAAAGGTTGTCAGTGAGGCCATTTTCCAAATCTACAACTCCTTTGTTGATCATTTCAAGGTCAACAACTGCCATCTTCACAGTTCCTAATTTCAAAATATCCTACATTCATGGTGTTCCATGTAGCACACTTCTTGTAGAGATATTTCGTTACATACTTGGCATGCATTCCCTACACTTCTACATTTGGCATGCATATATACAAGGGAACTATCCAAAAATACATTCAACTCAAATCCTATTCCAATTATTTATCCATGAATCTCTCTCCCCTGCTTGAGTGCAACTATGTTTTCACACATGGAAAGGACCCTCCTGAAGGCGAAGGAATTGAGATGCCCGTTGTTGGAACGAGGTCCCCTAACCACATTTTTGGTCCAATTTTGTAATATTTTTTTAATAATTGGTCTTGCGCAGGGGCTTCGGGGTGGGTCAAAGCCCTGATGTATTGTAATGTGTCAAAGGGTAGACTAGGAGTCCACAAACCATGGTTTGCAGACCATAGAATAACACAAGCTAAATTTTTTGAAATAGATAGATAAATCGAGTCTAGAAGAGGCTAAGAAAGAAGTAAGCTAAGGTTGGATACGAACTTGTGGATATTTGGTCAATTTTCTGGGTAAGGGATCTTGCTGGATGTGTGTGTGGAGACCCTAATTCCTACTGTGTGCAGACCCCACTAGCTGTGTGCGTGGGTTGGTAATAGATTCTGTAAGTTGGATCTGAATGTGAATGAATGAGAAGGTTGTTGATGATGTTTTAGTGTTCCTGTGTTACAATTATTGGCTTTGTTTATGCTCTAAGATCGTATTTGGTTACTAAATATTGATGATCGATTGACGCACACGTGGATGCGATATGATGAATGTGTAGTTGTGGTTAAAGTAATCTTCTCAAGTTACCTGTTAATTATGATCGGTGCTTAGCCTATATACTGCTAAAGGGGTTCTGTATTGGGCTTCTCTTGCGCAAATTCTATAGATCCGAAGGGACCCCCTTTTACTAACTCTTTCTCTATCTCTCAGGGTGTGGAAACTTGGTTCCAGCACCCTCCCATACTACTTCGGGTGAGACTTTTATCGGCGCAAGTGAGCCATTGCCGAAAGGGTGAGTAGTTTACAGGTTTGTTGGAAAACCTAAAACCAAATTTGGGTCAAGACCCCTAAATCCAAAAAATGGTTTCGTTGGTGGGACCAGGAGCATTTTTAGAGAAATATTGCATAATTCCATAGGGTCATTGGCAGCCATTAAATTCTGAGTTAGAAGACTAGTTCGAAAAAAATATTCAGGAATTTTCCCTAAAAGAGAATAGAAGTAAGAAGCTATCTGTTGAAGAGTGGAAAAAAAAGTATATTTTTATGGAAGTACACAAAATATTCTTCGTATCCTTTACACACGAATTGCAAGAGTGGTTGGCATGATTGGTGGAGTTCCAGACTTACTAAAAAGATGATCATGTCACATAGTGGACCCCTGAATTAATCCAACAATTGGAAAGGATTGATAACAAGATTACCATAACTGTATACCACTGGGTTCACAGTATCATGGGAGGATTCATGACAGCATTTTCCGTTGATCAATTTGTGTCATATTCAGAAGTGGCACAAAGTTTCTTCAAGGGATTTAGAGGTAAGTTCCTAAAAAACTTGTCGTTGTTGATTAAGATTCTTTTGAGTGAAAAGGGTGTCCTGTGTGGCCACACTGAGTGAATGACCTCCGACCAGAGTGAGATCACGACATGAAGCATTAAATACTACCAGGTTAATCAAGAAGGATACTGATTGGTATACAGTCCCTTAAGGGAATCACCTGAGTTTAACCAAATATGGGTTGCGCTATTTGGATCTAGCCCCCAAGCACGCCTACATTGAACCCACATAAGGGTGAAAATTCCCCTACCCCATCTTTGCCACCTGAGGATGACATGGCCATGCACATGAAACTACCCACCTTTAAGGGTGTAGGGGATGAGGATATGGATCGATTATGGTTCATAGAAGAGCCTGTGTGGACTATGCAGAACGTTAACAATGATGCTATCAAACAAACAAACCTATCCATAACCTTTGAAGGAAGGGCCCTGGATTGGTTTATGGGATACATTGGTCAACATGTGAACGCACCAATACAAGATATTAAGGAGGCCCCAAAGCAACAATTCTGGAAGCCTAAGTCATACTTTCAATGTGTATTCGAATTAAAGGACTTTAAGCAGGGACCTACAGAGTCCGCCTAGGAAGTTGACCAATGATTAAAGAAGGTTATCCGTGATGGGGGATTTATCTACAAGGATAAGCAGCACAAGGAATATTCTATCGCTATGCTATTACCACACCTACATGGGCCCATGGGACAATATAAGATCGACTCCCAGGAAGAAGCTATAAATATTGCCATGAAATTAGAAGCTGCACCAAGAGATGAAATGCAGTTCACAACCCTACAGATCAAGAACCAGCTAGAGGCAATGCACTTAGAAATTCGAAGGTTACGAAAGGATCGGGGTAAGGAAGCTAGCCCAGATATCTGGTGCATACGATGTAGGGTATTGGGTCATACTAAGGATCAATGTCCTTTGTTATCGGATTATATGCAGGTTGGGGGGTTGAGTCCTCTATTCCCTAGGGAGATGGTTGGACATAGTAGTCCCATGCTGTGGTGCGCTAACTGTCGGGTAGCAGGAAGACATGATACAGATCACTTCCCATGATTAGGTGCTTACGTCCCAGAACTAAAACAATAGTGGTGCAGATTCTGCTCATCTGTGGGTCATGACGAACACAATTTCCAAACACTCGAACTCATGGTAGATAGGGGAAAACTATACAGGGTGTAGGTAGACCCCTCATCGCCACTATCTCCTTTTGGGTGGGGTGGATCTCTCGCAAGAGGAAGAGGAGGGAGAGGGGGGAGTGTAGGTCAAGGATGAGGATAGCTGGTCTGTTACAATTGTGGAGACGTGGGACATTTTTCACGAGATTTCCCAAACCCTGCGCGCCAGTCCTGCCGATATTGCAGGTAGTTTGAACATGTCATTGAAGATTGCTCGGTACTAATAGAAAAAATGCAGGAGAAACAGAAGACACCCACCCAAAATGTAAAAAGGGTTAAGGCAGAACCACGAAACAATGGACCATGTATCAATGTAATCACACACAGCGACATTGCCACCAGGGGAGTTGAGGAAAAGGCTGCGGTTGAAACATTGATCCGAAAAGCTGGGGAAAAAATGAAATGCCTAGAATTGAAAGAGGAGAGGGAAACCTTCATAGAATCTTGGAGGGAGATGGCCAAAGATGAAGCACCTACTTCAAGAGGTATGGCAGATCCAAAAGCAGATGAAGCGGTTAAGCCATTCCTTCGAGCATGTATGAAGCTGCTACGCAAATAGAAGGCCATAGAGAATCTCCAATCATTAATAGATAGCTATGCAGAAAAAGTTGCTTTATAGCCAGAGGTTAAAACTATGAACAAGCTATATAAGAATAAAAAAATACTGGACGGGAAATGCGCATGACTGTGTAGATTGGAGACTACGAAATGGATCAAGTCATCCTTGATTTAGGAATAGACGCAAACGTCTTACCCAAGAAAACCTGGCAAAGAATGGGAGAACTTAAGCTAGAATGGTCAACCATTTAGCTATGAATGGCTAATCAACATAATATTATCTTGCTGGGACGACTGAAAAAGGTTGTAGTAGATATTTCAACTGTTAATGTTTACACTGATTTTGAGGTAATTTAGATAGTGGATGACGTGGACCCTTACCATGTGTTCTTAGGCCTGGATTAGGCTATCGACCGCAGAGGTATTATTAATTTAAAAATAAGTAGCATGATATTTGAAAGTGAAGGCACATGGGTGATAGTTCCGTTAGATCTAGCAGAATGGGAGTGGTACACAGAACCAGTACGAGAGTGAGAGGATGTTGATCACATATACACGGTGACCTCCCGGGATAATGACTAGATCAACCCCACGGTTGATGGCATGTTATGCTGGGAAAAAGACAATGAATTATTATCTAACTCAGACGGAGAGATAGAAAATTGGAAAAACTGGCTGCATGATGTATCTACACTGCAGTGTCTTAAGATCACAAGAAGCTTCCGATGCATCTCTTTAGAGGTAAGAGAACTACCCCACTTTTATGGCTCTGGTAATGTTAAATATTTTCTCAAGGAAATTGAAGTGAACGTCCCTGAAGAACGAAGATTTTGGGCCCTTGACTTGGCCATGTGCACAACCCCCGTGTGCAGGTGGGAAACCCATAAGGGAGCTTTTCAGGACTAGGGGGAATGTAGAAATATGATGATCTTATGATTTGACCCTCTAGTAAAACCGCTAATGAAACTTTTCTTGGGAGAAGGGGATCCGTGCAAGCACTTAGCTCTATGGATGGAATTATGGAAGGAAAACACATCGAATGAATGGGTCCATATGTTTATTCAAGATTTAGGGCTAATCCCTACCACTTTGTATGTGGATGTAAAACTCCACCAACGTACCTATCATTGGGATACAATGATCGAGGATTTCTTATTGACATTTGGGTCAAGAGGAGGAATTGAGAAGCTAGATAAAGCCCTGCAATATATAGATGTTATGTCTTCAACGAGTCCCTTCCTAAGCAAGATTGTACTATGCCAGCCTGGGATATGTAGATACAAGATATTAAACTACAAAAATTTGTCAATAGAAGACTGTGATGAGGATCCCCGGAATATCACTATCCCAGATTCTGAAGGGGAACGCGGCATGGTAGGCCCTTCGATATAGGAATTTAATGTTACCAAACCATTGAAACTGAAGGAAGTTAACATTAGCATGGAAAAGCAGCCCAAGATGGCCAATATTGGGGATTAATGGGATGATGACACATTGGGAAAGATCACAGAATTACTGACCGAATATCAGGACCTATTCCCCACAAAGTTCTCTGAGCTCAAGGGGATCTTAGGGGATATGGGCATTATGAGGATTCCCTTGACACCATACTTTATGGCCTATCAAACAATGGCCCTATCGCCTAAACCATAAATACAAATAGAAATTTAAGGAGGAAATTCAAAAGATGGTGGCCACCGGTATCATTGAACGAGTGGAACAATCGGATTGGGTAAGTCCTATGGTGGTCCAGAAAAATAAGACAAAAGAAGAAATAAGGATTTGCATAGACCTACGCAAGCTAAATGATGTCTGCATACACGATCCCTTCCCTACACCATTCTCCGATGAAATTCTAGATAATGTGGGAGGTTAGGAAGCTTACTCGTTTACTGATGGGTTTTCAGGGTACCACCAGATCCGCATAGCCCCTGAGGACTGCAGCAAGACAACTTTTGCAATTGAGTGGAGCTCATTCCAATATATGATCATGCCATTCGGAGTGAAGAATGCCCCTACCATATTTTCATGCGTAGTTGTAGTGGTATTCAAGGAACTCGTCCACAAGTTTATGGAAGTTTACTTTGACGATTAGACAGTTTTTGGGTTAGTAAATAATCATGTGTCAAACTTGCGCATGATTTTGGATTTCTGTAGGAAACACCAAATTTTGTTGAATATAAAAAAAATGCATATTTTGTGTCCCATTTGGGATTCTATTAGGGCACGTGGTGTGTCAGCAGGGCTTGATGGTTGACCGAGTGAAGATCGCGATTATCATCAATTTGGCAGTCCCCACTACTTAGAAACATCTGCAGTCCATCCTAGGCCATATTGGGTACTACTAAAAGTGTATTTAGAGATACCCCTTGATTACTGCCCCGATGGAGAAATTACTGAAGAAGGATGTCTCATTTTTTTGGGATGATGAATGTTAGAAAAGCTTCAAGATATTAATAGAAAAGATGGTAATCGCACCTATTCTTATATTCCCTGACTGGGAAAAAGTCTTTCATGTAGATGTGGTTTCATTAGGGATTGCATTAGGAGTTGCCTTGGCACAGCCTAGAGAGGGGGACATTGATTACCCAGTGGCCTTTGCTAGCAGGAAGCTTTTGAGCACAGAGTGTAACTATTCCACCACAGAGCGTGAAGGGTTAGCGATGGTGTACGCCCTACAAAAGTACAGGCACTTTTTATTAGGAAGACACTTCAAAATGTTCATAGATCATTCAGCTTTGAAATACCTAGTTAATAAGCCTGTGTTGGGGGGGAAGATCTGTAGGTGGCTACTGCTGTTTCAGGAGTACGATTTTGAAATCATTGTGAAACGAGGGAGGTTGAACATAGGGCCAGACCACTTGTCCAGGATCGAGAATGTGGAAGAGCCAACTAACCTCGAAGAAGGGTTATCTTATGCACAACTGTTTGCTATCAGGGTGGTTCATGAGCACTTTGCCAATGTTATCCAATTCTTGACCACAGGCAAGGCACCTGATGGCTATTCAGTACTGCAGAAAAAGGAGTTGGTCACCCGCGCAGCTAATTTTAATATAATTGTGGGACATCTCTACAATTTGGGAATAGATGAGGTGCTGTGAAGGTACACAATTGAATACGAGAGATAGGCTATCTTCACTGAGGCCCATGGAGGAATTGTGAGAGGACATTATGCAGATAAAGCTACAGTGCAGAAAGTATTAAGGGTGGGGCTATGGTGGCCCACATTGCACTGTGATTCCCATGCGTACTCTCGGGCCTGTGAAGCGTGTCAGTGAACCAGGAAGCCCTCATGATGAGACGAGATTCCCCTACAACCACAGTTGTCCCTGCAAGCGTTTGACAAATGGGCCATAGATTTTTTTGGACCTATTGTTTCAGGAATGAATACCGTAAAGGTATTGGGTTGAAAACCTTCACAGATCATGGGCATGCCATTCAAGAAGGACTCACTTTAACCAAATTCTACACTAAAAACTAGATACTACTAGTTGCAAAACTTACCTGAAAGTCCATCGGTTGATGTAGATCCTGCAGGGTGCAAACCCCCTGCAACAATTTGTGCTCCAAAACCTGTAAATCCACAAAGAACGAACACAAAAACCTAGTTGTATAGCATATATAGTTCCTATATGTTAGTGAAAGCCATGTATAATATCATGAAAACAATATGAAATGTTTAATTAACGATTATTACACATATAAAAAGCACCATTAACACGTAAATTTTGGAAACAAGATGGTTCTTCTTATTATGAATGACACATACAGTAATCAAAACGTGGAGGGATTACCTAAATCTTGCCACGACCTTTGAGCATACCGTCGTCTGGATCCGTCCAGCCCTATCCTCACAATAATTCTTCCACGATGTGTGCACAATAGATGTCCTATAGGATGATGAACATCTCAAGGAAACAAGGGTTTCTTTAATATACCTGGGAAGTTCAGGAGGCACAGGAACATCAGACTTGAATGGGGTTCCAACAGAGTATAATAGCTATATCTTTTCTCTCTCCCTTAGGCCATACCTTTGAGGGGCTTTTATACTCCCTCAAATTAGTTTCTGTAGTTAGAAGTAGTTGGGCCATGGGCTGGGGTGGTTGAATTACTGGAATAACCATCAAACCCGCCTCAAATATAAGTATTATATATATATTTTTAATAAATAAAAAGGTATACATGGATATCTATGAATGGAATCACGTATATACATGGAAAAGTCTGGATAGAATCGCGTATGGGTTTTAAGACATTATTTTTGAGAAAAATATTCAAGTCTAAAGGAAGGGGTGCCCAAGGCCAAAGTGTAAAACATCAAGTATACGAAGGTGAGAAATAACACTATAACACCTATCAATCCCCCAGGAAATAATATCGGTGCCCGATATATCATCACTGCCACGGATTATGTCACCAGATGGGTGGAAGCAAAAGATATCAAAGATTGTACTGTGGATACTACTGAACACTTCATTTTCGAACATATTCTGATCAGGTTGGTTTCCTGAAGATCCTAATGAGTGATAGAGGTACACATTTTGTTAATGAAACTATTTGGCTCTGACTAAGGAATTTCAGATCCACCATGCAAAGAGTACACCGTATCATCCGCAGGCGAATGGGGCCATAGAAGCCTTCAACAAAATTTTGGAACATGCGCTCAGTAAGGTCTGCAATGCTGACTGAAGTGACTGGGATGTACACATCCCCTCTATACTCTAGGCCTATAGGACTACGTTTAAGAAACTCACGGGTAAAATTCCCTTCCGAATGGTCTACGGGAAGGAGGTCGTCATGCCTATGGAATACATCATTCCCAACATATGCATCTCGACTTTCACAAACATGGCAGACCTAGACATCATGGAGAAGACCTTGGTGCAGCTGGTGGCCCTGGAAGAAGATCGGTTCATTTATCATTTCCACCAGCAGGTTCATAAGGATCGCAAAAAAGCATGACTTGATTGACACATTCGACAGAAGGTATTTATGGGGAATGAATTGGTACTACTTTATGATAGCCAGTTTCTGTGACACCCAGGGAAGTTTTGTAAGCACTGGCTGGGTGCATATATAGTGAAGAAAATTATCGATGGAGGTGCGGTCATATTGGCTACGTTGCGCGGAGATTTTTTGCTAGGGTACGTTAATGGAAGTCATCTGAAACCCTATAGGGACTCCTTGGTGCTGATTAAATGCTTATATGTCCGGAGTAGCTGTATAACGGGGGTTGCACACATCAGGCCACAAAAACGAAGGTAGGATTAATGGATGCGTAGGGATGGTGCACAGGGCAGGGGGTCCAAGGGGGTGTGATGCAAGCGTAGGGGTTGTGCATAGTGGAAAAAAATAGCCGTTGAAATGGGGCATTGGTGTGGAAAACTGAGTTTACCGTTCAATGGAACAAGAAATTGGAAATTAATGTGGTGATTTACAAGGATTTTTTACCATTTCCATAATGATAGATTGTAATTAAGGCTAATATGGCCATTTTCCATCCTGATGGGCTATAAGAGGAGGATCGTCGGTCACAAGGGATTGGTTTTCTATCTGAAACTCTCGCGCCTTTGCTTCCTTGGTGAATTTCTCCTAGTCTGTATAATTTCCATCCGCATGTCAGAGTGAGCTACTCCTTCTGAAAGTAGCAACCCTAAATTTATCTTCCGAGCAAGAATGACTACTGTGAACCCTAATGAGTCACTACCTTTCATAGATTCTGGGGAATTTCGATCTGACGAGGTATTAGAAGTAACCCCTAAAATGGAGGAGGTCGTCTTTACCCCAGAAAAACAGAATGGAAAGGGGAAGGAGAAGGGCACAGAGATAGAAGGTAAAGAGAAAAGGGAGTACTGGGGTGAAACCCCTATACATGCCCCTAGATTGTGAATTCATAGAAAAGCATCCAAGTGATGATCACCGATTCTCAAAGCGCCCTGCATGATGATTACTAAGGGAAGCCCCGCATCTCGACTCGCTATTAATGTTGCGTACCCATGGCAATCCCAGAAATCCAGTGATGCGTGCCCCCAATAATGTTGATGTCATCTGCTCCTACCTTCAAATGCCTCTGGTCCCGAAGGAGGTGCCCCTGCAAGGAGATATGTGTGGCTTCCTCCCCCTCATTAAATTCGATGATCATGATTTGGGAAACTTGGACGCCTTCACTTCGTTGGCTCCAGAGCTATACCTTGAAAGGGTAATCGATGGAAATGTACCAAAGGTTGAGCCAATGGCGTGGGTACGAGGATTAGCTAGGTCAAGGATCTTAATCTTGCTGCGCATCCCCCACTTTGGTTGATACAACATCACCAGCCTGATTTTTCGCTAGCTGCGGGCGCAAGTCCACGATAGGTGCTTATGGATCCAAGGTCGCATATCGATTGATGTTGCTTTAATTGACCGAATCACTAACCTCCCCATGTAGGGGCCAAGTCCTAAGGAAGGCATTGGCAAGAATTTTGAGCAGTAAATTGCTTAAGATGTCCGAGAGAAATACCATGTCGCTCGAAACAAACGAGGGTTTCAGATCAATAAAATCGATGATCTAGGGATGGTAATGGGTACCATGTTACTTGCATGCAAATTGATGTGAAAATTCTAGGCAAGGACCGCCCCCACTTACGTAATTCAACTCGCTGGTAGATGCGAAAATGGAGTTTTCTTCAAATGGTCACTGTACCTTGTTGATGAATTTCTTGACAATGTGCGCGAGGCCCAGGATCAAGGAAAATATTTCTACTACTCCTGGATGATACTGTTAATTACCTTAGTTGCGTGGGATACACCTCAAGAAGCAGTATTCCTCGCTCTTGAGCCAAGCATGTGTGAAGGAGCGTTGTTTGGTAGCTTTTGAGATTCAAAGGATCCCAAGCGGGTTGAGGATAATAAGGTATTTTGGGTACTATATGATCGAACCTTGGCTGTGGAAATTCATTCTCAACCATGCTTGTCCCCAATGGTCTACAACAAATACAAGCATATCACGACATTCTAGGTGACCATGCATAATGTGCAGGTTTGGGCCCATAAAGATCCCGCTTGGTATAAACTTCCGTATATGGCCACAGAAACAGAGATTGACTAAGTAATTGAAACTTGGCCACTCGAGTGGAATATTTCCACCCAGATGCTTGACTAGGGCACAACAGGCATATCCAACCACAATGCAGCCTCAAAGAATATTACTCCGCCCTGTTGGGTGTGGAGCCTGATTATCTTGTTTATTTTGTATCACAACATTGGACCCATGTACCTTAATGGGGCAGAAACGCAGCCCATAATTAAAAAATGCTTGGGGGCTCCAAGGGGGGCAGCTGTGACTTTATGGAGCCCCCCACTGGTGGGGGATTTCAAGGATAGCACCCCCGAAGCTAAAAACGGATGTAAAATTGCCTTGTAAAAGTATAGTAATTTCTAGTCAATCTAGGCTGTTCATTAGGCGGATGATCTGACGGTAGAAGTTATGTTTAGTTTAGGGTTTTTTTCCCTAGAAGGAAACCCCTCGCTTTGTATGAGGGTATTTTATTGTGGCTATGTACTGTATGGGTATTCCCAGAGTGAGAAATAGATAGGGAGACTGTGAAAGAGAATAAAGGATATTACAACGGATTTGCTGTAGGTTGTGTCCCTTCCATTTTGTTGGATAATAAAAAGGAAGGACTGGCTGTTCAGGGTGGACGTAGCCCAAACTGGGTGAACCACATATATTTGTGTCTCTCTGGTTTTATGTGTTTTCTGTGCTTGTGTTTTCCGCTTATTTTATGTGTTGCATTGCTCTGTAATATATAATTGTCTAACACGCCCACCACAACAAAGGATTGATGGTTCATACTATGACACAATGCACAACCCCCACCACCCCTGTGAGTGCTACCATGTAGATAGAACCAAAGTCCCAACTGGATCAGAACCTTAACGGGTTCGATGGCATAGACAAAACATCCCTGCATGGTCTCAAATGCACCAATGAACTACCTAAGGGGTCCAGGAGAAGTGTAAGGCTATTAAGCGCGACGCAGACGTAGAGGTTACGTTGACAGAGGATGACCTAGAGAAGATTTCTAACACTGTCACCCTCACACTTGAGGATTGATGGGCTGCTTTGGAAGGACAACACAAGGCCACGATAGAATTTTTGCAATATGAGATGCAAGCTCTCTGGATAAAATAAGACACCCTTCAAGCGAGCGTGGATCAAGCAAGGCAGAGTCAAGCAACCATGGATCAAGTGGGCCAACCAGCTATAGTTATAGCCCTGACCACCATCACGGACATCCGGATCTACCCCCCCCCCCTCCCTAGGTGCATCTTTTTCAATGGTACCCGCAGAATTATACAGCCAAGTCTAGGCATGCTCTTCAATCGATCTCGATGTTGGGCATTTGATTGGTGCGCAGTTGCACAACTTATTTACCTCCATCACTAGTGAGCTTCATCATAGAGAACTACAATTGCAACATCACCTTATTAAGGCCGATCAGATTATTGTGACTCAAGCTACTGAAGCTGCCCAGGCCTAGGCTACGCGCATTGCTGCCATCGCGCAATAGGTTGTGTTAGAGCAGTTGATAGACCGACTCTGTGAAGTCATGCCGAAAGTAATTCCTACCTCCACTGTGCCGTAGGCTAAGGTTGAAGGCTTGGTCATTGCTTTGAAGGCATCTAAGATTGAGGTATAGGTTGTTAAGGTTGATTTAGAACTATAGATAGCATCTCTACAGGCCAAGCTACAACCTAAGACCCCCCGGAAGTGCGTGCCTAGCGCAATGCACTGGTCATGGAAGCAACAACAACTATTATCACGTGGATCAATCAAGGAAACACTTTGTTTGAGACTCTTTTGGAATTATGGTCCTGGGTGTAGCATATCCTTTTCCATATTGATCAGGAGCTGCACCAAAAGGAGTAAGATTTTGAGCAGATGGAAGCCACTGTGACCACCCTTGTTCCAGCCCAACGAATAGCGCACCTTCGGACTAGCCAAGTGCTCAGAAGTGAAATTTTGGGTCTCCGGTGCATGAAACAAGTATTCAGTGACCACCTGACGCCCTAGTTTGGTGAATCTCTCAAGCTTTCACAGGAGTTAGAAGGGGTCGTAAGACAGTTGAACCAGACCTTGGAAAGTGTCACCGCTACGACTGAAGGCCCAACTTCACAAAAGCCGGATGATATTGCGCAGACCACAGTCGCATAGAGCATAGGTGTTTTTCCCCTGTTGGTAGCCACTATTGAGCAGCTCAAGGAAATGATGAAGACCGCACTTGCACTGTGACTCGGGAAGAGTCACAAGATTGTGTTGGGGGACTCTTGGAACGAGGTCCCCTAACCACATTTTTGGTCCAGTTTTATAATATTTTTGTAATACTTGGTATTTCAGAGGGGCTTTAGGGTGGGTCAAAGCCCTGATGTATTGTAATGGGTCAAAGGGTAGACTAGGAGTCCGCAAACCATGTTTTGCAGACCATAGAATAACATAGGTTAAAATTTTATAAATAGATAGATAAATCGATTCTAGAATAGGCTAAGAAAGAAGTAAGCTAAGGTTGGATACAAACTTGTGGATCTGTGGTCGATTGTCTAGGTAAGGGCTCCTGCTAGTTGTGTGCGCGAAGACCCCAAGTCCTATTGTGTGTGGACCCCGCTGGCTGTGTGCACAGGCTGCTAATAGAGTCTGTAAGTTTGATCTAAATGTGAATGAATGAGAAGGTTGTTGATGATGTTTTAGTGTTCCTTTGTTACGATTATTGTCCGTGTTTATGTTCTAAGATCGTGTTTGCTTACTAAATACTGATGATCTACTGATGCACACGTGGATGCAATATGATGAATGTGTAGCTCTGGTTAAAGTAATATGATCAAGTTACCTATTAATTATGATCTCTACTTAGCCTATATACTACTAAAATGGTTCTATATTGGGATTCTCCTGCGCAAAGTCTATAGATCTGAAGGGATCCCCTTTTACTAACTCTCTCTCTCTCTCTCTCTCAGGGTGCGAAAGCCTAGTTCCAGCACCTTCCCATACTACTTCAGGTGAGGCCTTGACCCGCGTAAGGGGGACATTGCTGAAAGGGCCAGTATTATATGGGTTTGTTGGCAAACCTTAAAACCGAACCTAGGTCAAGACGCCTAAATCCAACACCTACAAACTGCATTTCATGGAACAATTTCATTGCCTCTCTACGATGATTACTCTGTGCATACCCTGCAAGCATTTCACTCCCTGTTGCATTAGTTCTCCGAAAAACTTGGTTAAAAATTGGGTGTGGAAACTCCATACTATTTCATTTTGTATACAAGGCTACAAGGGCACTCCCCACAAATAATTTAGACTCAAATCCATTCCTAATCATAGATCCGTAGAGTTCCTTACCCTGTTGTAGAGCTGGTAAACCAACACGTGCCTTGAGAAATCTGGGATTTTAAAAACCATCCATTTTCACCCCACTCCTTTGAATTTCATGAAATAAAACCTTGCATAAGATGTAATCATGGTGGTCCTTGATACCATATTGCGGTCAGCCATTTTATCAAAAATTGGGCATGCATCTTCCAGATCTCCACACACGGTATACATTACGAAAAATTGGTATGGAGGTTTATGTTACCCTCAACACCATTCTGAATGATGCGTGCATGTAATTTCTTGCACTAGAGTAGATATTTAAGGTTGGAACATGTTTGCAATAAAGTAGCATAGGTGTACAAGTCAACAAAAATTCCATGTTGATTTTTATTATGAAAAATGTGTGTTAAATTCTTTCCAATCCTACACTCTCTGCGGTGGTTATCCATAATGAGATTTTGGATTTTATTTTATGGGTACAAGTTGTGTTGGGAGCACAAGAGGTCAAATTAGAAGTTGATAGTTGTTGAAACAGAAAATTTCTCTTTCTTGCGGGTTAATTTCAACTAACCTTTCAAAAACTTGTCATTGGTGGAAAAATATTCAATATCATCGAAATCGATCAGTTTTTCTGAGTTCATTCACACAAGGGGAATCACCGTAGTAAATTTGAGTCTTGGAAGTAGATCTTCATTGCAGCACTATGGATCTTCATCATCTTGTTCTGGGAAAACGTAAGTTCCTAGGCTCTATCCCTGCCATTAGAAACCCCAGGGTTCAAGGATCAGTTACTAAATTTTGATAATACCCAGATGTCATTTGATTTCATGATATTCCTTATAAGTGATTGGTTTTTGTATTCTACTTCATCATCATCAAAGCTAAGGGCTAATTTCCAACACTGGTATTCAAAATTGACGCTGTTGGAGAGCTTCAAAGTCACCCTTTAGAATGATTAATTATAAAAATCTTAATGCACAATTTTAGCTCTTTATTGAAATGCAATTCAAAGTTAACCATATTGGTGTCAAATGTTGTAGCTGCTGCTGCATAGAATTCAAAACTTTAGAAGGTCTAGATGATGTTAATTTGAAGTTAACCATATTGGCGCCAAATGATCTAGCTGCTGCTGCATAGAAATTGGAACTTTAGAAGGTCTGGATGATGTTGGAAAGCTCCCCATTGCAGTTTATAAGTACATGTATCTCTCTTTTCCTTTGTAAATATTATTATTTATATTTCTCAATTTTACTCTTACTCGATACTAATATAGATGCTTTGGAACCAGTGTCATAGCATGAGTTCTTCTTGTAGATATTATTTATTTATATTGGTAAATTTTACCCCTACTCATTGCTAATGTAGATGCTTTGGAACCATTGTCACTGAACGAGTTCTTTGTAAATATTATTTATTTATTTTACTCAATTTTACTCTTACTTGTTACTATATAGATGCTTTGGAACCATTGTCATTCGATGAGAGTGAAGTTAGAGTTGATGATTTGTTAATTTATCTCTATTTTCATTCATATTACCATATTATATTTTATTTGGTTGATTTTAGAATTTGTATGGGCTACTTAATCTTTAGAATTAAGGATTAAGGATTCAACATGTGCTTATTAGAGTTTCATTTTCATTACAAGGGTTTTTGTTAGATGTTGGTTTTGTTGTATTTGTCCATTAGTATTTCTAAATGATGTGAAGAAGTGTGAGGTTGTTAAAGTTGATGGTTCACAAGAATGTTTTGTGCATGCACACTTGACAAATGTTTTCAATTTAATTTCCTGTGAATGTGATCAAATGATATAACCCTGAATATTATAATCAACCCCATAACTCTAATCATCCACTAATCCAATAAAGAAGTCTTTAAGGAAGTGTAACATTTTAGCCAATTTATAACAAGCTTTGAATCTCCTATCACTTGTAAGTTTGGATTGTTGAAGTGACACAATTAAAATGACTAACATAAATGACCAATTTGTATTATTGTAGTATTTTTTTAAGTAGTTTTACGTTTTCTCTCAGACTAAATTAGCCATTTGTGTTAGTCATTTTAACTTGTATTACATATTATCTAGTTGTATATTTTAACCCGTGAATACATTAGTCGTTTATGTTAGTCATTTTTAGTTTGGTCACTTTAGGTTGATCATTTTTGGTAGTATTTCACTTGGAAAATTTGTGGTGAATAATGTTTTTAGTCACCTAGTCACTAATTTCATCATTTTATACTATTGTTTTCAAAGGTTGATTTCAAGAGTGGTTACCATCAGATCCAGATAAGAGAAGGGGACAAGTGGATGAAAACTTTGAAGTTGAATAGAAAACTATATGAATGGTTGGTCATGCCATTTGGAATGAAAAAATATCAAGTACCTTCATGCGGTTGATGAACGAGGTCTTGAAGGATTTCTTCGGTAAGTTTGTTATTTTTTACTTGGATGATATTTTTATTTTCAGCCGAACAAAGGAATAACACCTCAGGCATTTGAGTTATATTTTATAAAGGTTGCAAAAATAGAAACTATTGATTAATCTGAAGAAATTTACTTTCATGAGGTCAGATTTTATATATCTAGGATTTGTCATTTCAAAGGATGGGTTGTGAATGGATTCAAAGAAAATAGAAGCAATTGTAAGTTGGTCTTCACTCAAGAAAAATTTGGCGAAATTCACTCGCTCATCTATCGTTATCACACATAGTCGTCGCAAGAGCGACAGTTCGAGGGCGGAAAAAATGTGGTTTGTCATGCCGTCGCAGTTTCGACGCACCTAAAAGTGTCACACTATCGACACTTCTTTCGTTGCTTCCGAACAAGCGTCACTCTTCCGACGTCTCACGAACCGTCGCGCTTCCGACGTTTGTAAATGGTCGCACTTCCGAAGAAATGTGGTCCGACGTTTTGAATGTCGCTTTTCCGACGTTTGTAAATGGTCGCAATTCCGACTTAGTGTGGTCTGACGTTTTGGACGTCGCTCTTCCGACGTTTGTAAGATGTCGCAATTCCGACGAAATGTGGTCCGACGTTTTGAACGTCGCTCTTCCGACGTTTGTAAGCTGTCGCAATTCCAACGAAATGTGGTCCGACGTTTTTATACTGTCGCAATTTCGACGAAATGTGGTCCGACGTCTACAAGGCATCGGTATACCGATGGTGGGTTCAATTTAAAAAAAAAAAAATGAAACTTTAAAAGACGAGAAACATTGTTTTGAACATATTATATGAAGTAAAACATTCCATGAAGTCATTACATTTTCACATCTGAAGATTGGAACCCAAATATCCATCCAGAAAAGTGGAAGTCCCACCCTAGACAGTGATAGAAAAATACCCCATGTCACATACAGGGACTTGATATAAAACCCAGTAACGGTCCACATGGAGATTATCGACAATCCGAGAAAGCATCCAAATATGCCCAAGGCATCTATAAGAAAGTGAAATAGCAGTATGTAGAATAGTAAAGCAACAGATAGAGTACGTACCGACGTCCATTGTTCCAAATACAAATTAAAGTACCCAAAATCCTTGAACAGAGAAAAACGCTAATCATGTGAGGAGTGTGATATATCCAAAATATAAAAAGACCATCAGACCATATCAATAAACCAGCAACATAGACCAGCATCGCTAGTTTTGAAGGCAGAGTGATAAACATTAATCATTTTTTTTTCACAAGAGAAAAACATTGTTTTGAATATATTATATGAAGTAAAACAGTCCATGAAGTCATTACATTTTCACATCTGAAGATTGGAACCCAAATATCCATCCAGAAAAGTGGAAGTCCCACCCCAGACAATGATAGAAAAATACCCCATGTCACATACAAGGACTTGATATAAAACCCAGTAACGGTCCACATGGAGATTATCGACAATCTGAGAAAGCATCCAAATATGCCCGAGGCATCTATAAGAAAGTAAAATAGCAGTATGTAGAATAGTAAAGCAACAGATAGAGTACCGACGTCCATTGTTCCAAATACAAATTAAAGTACCCAAAATCCTTGAACAGAGAAAACGCTAATCATGTGAGGAGTGTGATATGTCCAAAATATAAAAAGACCATGAGACCATATCAATAAACCAGCAACATAGACCAGCATAGCTAGTTTTGAAGGCATAGTGATAAACATTAATCATTTTTTTTTCACAAGAGAAAAAACGTTGTTTTGAATATATTATATGAAGTAAAACAATCCATGAAGTTATTACATTTTCACATCTGAAGATTGGAACCCAAATATCCATCCAGAAAAGTGGAAGTGCCACCCCAGACAGTGATAGAAAAATACCCCATGTCACATACAGGGACTTGATATAAAACCCAGTAACGGTCCACATGGAGATTATCGACAATCTGAGAAAGCATCCAAATAAGCCCGAGGCATCTATAAGAAAGTGAAATAGCAGTATGTAGAATAGTAAAGCAACAGATAGAGTACCGACGTCCATTGTTCCAAATACAAATTAAAGTACCCAAAATCCTGCAACAGAGAAAAACGCTAATCATGTGAGGAGTGTTATATGTCCAAAATATAAAAAGACCATCGACCATATCAATAAACCAGCAACATAGACCAGCATCGCTAGTTTTGAAGGCAGAGTGATAAAAATTAATCATTTTTTTTTCACAAGAGAAAAAACGATGTTTTCAATATATTGTATGAAGTAAAACAGTCCATGAAGTCATTACATTTTCACATCCAAGATTGGAACCCAAATATCCATCCGTAAAAGTGGAAGTCCCACCCTGTATCTATGATAGAAAAATACCCCATGTCAAGCATACAGTGGACTTGATATAAACCTCAGTAATGGTCCACATGGAGATTATCGACAACTGGTAGTGAATCCAAATATGCCCGAGGCATCTATAAGAAAGTGAAATAGCAAGATAGAATAGTAAATATGTTGGGAAAATACTCAGAGTGGGGGGTGAATCGCATTTAGGGCATACTCAAATCTTTTTACTTTTTCTCACTTCAAAACCCATACGCTACTTTGCTGAAGCCAACTGGCATATACACGCGGATATCCTTCATGAAACTCGCGTATACACAGAGATCTTAATATGCAATTAATTCTTTACTTAGATCATTACATTTATTTATTCATCAGATGTTTATGTAGCAGTAGACATGCACAGTAATAACAGAATAAATCATCACACATAAGCATCACACATGAACACCAAGATTTTAGGTGGAAACCCAAGTCGGGAGAAAACCATCGCTGCCGTTGTCTCAGTCTTCAATATTTTATTATAAAGAAAACATCTTACAACTATGACCGGTGCATACCATACCAAGACGTTGTGCACCCACCGCTATGCTCGTCACACACTGCCTCGTGCAGACAGCGAACCCCCTACTCCGTTTACCAGCCTCTCCTGGAAGGGAGCTATGACCCCCTGCTCTCATTTACCAGCCTCTCCTGGAAGGGAGCTATGACCCCCTGATCTCGTTTACCAGCCTCACCTGGAAGGGAGCTACGACCCCCTGATCTCATTTCATCAATTTTCACACCGGATCCAAAGCTTCCTTTAGAACACAACTTGCAGGCCACGTTTCATCACATTTTCAGACTGGACCTACTCCATACATTTGAGCTCAATCATACATCATCAACAGATAGCAGTAACACAGCAGAACAGATCAGACATTTGATACTTCATACTTCAGCAAACCCTAATCTTCATACGCGCTTTCCTTTCACTGATCCTGCGTATATACGTGCCTTTGACCATACAAACCCGCGTATACTTCTGTACATATTACAGAGCTAATTTTACTGCCCATGCGTGCTTTCTTTTCAGAAAACCCGCGTATATACGCGCTTACTCTGTGGCGAACTAGCGTATAGTTCTTCAGACATTTAGGTCATTGCAATTCTTTAGAACAGATACATCACTCAGATTTTACCCTTTACTTCAGACAGATGTTCGCCTCATCTCCGATCTAATCATTCCATAAACAGATCTAGCAGATACAAATACATTCCAGATCTAGATTCCCTTCTTCATCATTTCTTCATTGGTGCATCATACATTCAGATCTTTCATTCAACTGTAACCCTTTCCATTTAGATATGCTTCAGAGAGAAGTATTCATTCAAGCTCAGACTTCTTGCACACATTTGCATAATGAATTTCTTCTCCTTATATAGGTTTACCCTTTATCAATACCATGAGCCAAAACCACATTACTTTCGATGGTATTCCTGGACGGGGTCACATAGACGAATCATTACTCAATAAAATGGGTCAATACCATGGTGGTTACCCCTGGTTTTACATATTTAGAGCGCTTTTTCCCATACGCGACTTGGCACGTTATTTCTCGCGTGCATACGCTACTTTGTCTAGACAAATCCGCGTATGCCTTGAGACATACTCTTTTCATCATGTTCTGGCACATACTGACATTCCTTCCATCATTACCTTCTGTACTCATTGTAGATACATCAGATTTACATCATTTAACAAGTTCATCAAGACACATTCCATCAAGGACAATCTTCATCAAGTAGGTTGCCATTATCTTCTTCAAGTGTTGCCATCATCTTCATCAAGTGGGTTGCCATCAAGGACAACACTTAGCATCATATTTCCAATAATCTCCCCCTTTGGACTTGATGGCAACCACAATGGTGTTTGATCACCACAACAGATAGATACATTAAGAATACAAAGACACCATGTCACTCTTGACACCATTCTTTCTCTTTATTCAAACACCATGTCACTCTCCCCCTTTGACATCAAGGGCAAAGGGCGGACCAAAACCAACACAAGGTTTTTTTTTCTCCTCTTGTAGAAGGAAGCGTTCTGTAGATCTGATGTACACTGAAGTGACCATGCTCCCCCTGAGTTCATGCTGAACCTACAAACATATTTTTCAATGAAGTACATGATTCTATGACCTTCCTATCACCAATGACTCATACTTACATCAAAGATCCATCCAAGTGGATTTACATATGAGACTCAAATACCCAACCAAGTGGGTTTACACATCTCAACTCAACTACCCAACCAAGTGGGTTTACAAATTTGACTCAGCTACCCAACCAAGTGGGTTTACAAATTTTGACAAGTCCTTACATGACCGAATATTACAATTTTACATCATGGGTCTCAACAAGACCTTTTTATCAAATTACAAGTATGAATTTTTATGACCAATACCAGAAAGACCTCAAGAGAGAGATCATATTTTAGAATCATCATAATGCCAACAATGCATTATACTCAGCAAGACTAGTGCTCCCCCTAAAAATGTGCATCCAAACATCCTTTCCATATGTCCAAGGCTCCTCCTTAGCTTGTGCAATCTGAATACTTTTAACAGAAAGTCATCAACAACAATCTCTGCATGATCTATCTGGATCTCCGAATCATAAGACTTCCATCATATCCAAAAGATATTCTTCATCAAATAAGCAATCCAGGCTCATCCATAATCTTCAACATAAGAAACCATGTATCATTTCATTAGCATGATTATAACTGGAATAATGCTAACAGTACAATCATTAGCAGTCAGACCCGCGTATGGAAAGTGAATTATAGAAAATTTCACATTCCTCCATCTCCCCCTGAATTTGTCCTTCCTGTACATGTCTTCTTCATGTCAGATGCTCTGTCAGCAATGATCATAGCCAGATTTGCCAAATCAACCATGAGAATCATCATACATCGCTCCCCCTGTGACGATACATTACTAAGCTCCATAATGTATCTCACATCACTTCTGCAGTCATTAAGAGAAGTAAGCTTCAGAAGCTGATGACTGCAGTAGGGTCAATATTCCCTATGTTTCTGACCGGTCCTCCTTCTTTTTCCAAATTTGCTTGAACTTTCTAATTGTGTGCTGAAAATTGTCCACTTTCTCAGATCTGTTCAACCTGCATTATTTTTCTACATGTCCATACTTGTTACAAGAATAACATCTCATGTGTCCAGAGAAATAAGCATAAGAATCATAATGAGTATTTCTAATCTTCCTTCTTTTGCAATCAGCTGCTTTATGTCCATACTTGTTACATGAAAAACAATATCCTTTGAAGAAACCAGAGTACCTTTCTATGTAGGATCTGTTTGTTTGTGGCTGAAACAATCTGCTTCTGCAATTGGCTGCAACATGTCCATGATTATGACATTTAAAGCATTCAACATTATTGAATGATTTCCTTTGAGAATTCATGATTTTCGGTTGACCTTTTGCTTCTTTCAACACTTCAGGCTTTGCATTGATATCCTTTGAATCTTTAGCACTTCCTTGTGAACTAGATTCTCCTTTAACAGTTTCATGAAAACCAAGACCAAGTTTGATAGAGGGAGACCTTTGACTACTAAGAATATTGTCTAGAATCTTAGTACTATCTTGAAACCTCAACAACTTATCTTTTTCTTCTAATTTACCTTTGAGAATATTTATCTCAACCTCCAAGCTTTGGCATTGCTTCTTCATACTTTCTTCAACCCTTCTTCCTTCTTCTACTTGATCATTTAGTTTCAAGATTTCTTCTTTCAACCCATTTTCTTGTTCTTCAAATGCTAGTAGAAGTTCTTCATGCTCCTTATTTGATGCTTTGAGATCTGCTTTCAGAGAGATGATTTTTGCTTCAAGTCTTTCATTCTTCTTATTTGATTCTTCCAGATTTATTTTGTGAGTGATGAGTTCTGCTTCAAGTCTTTCACTATATTTGGTTACTTCATCGTACAACCCTTGATACTCGTTTATCTGTTCTTTCATTCTGGAGATCACCTCTTTGTAGATAGAATCTTTCTCTTTAAGTGATCTTTGTTTTTCTTCAACTTTGATCTTGAGAGCTTCTTCTAGATCCATAGCATTCCTTTCACTATCTTCATCATTGCATGCACCAGAAAGTGAATCATAAGAACAACTATCAATACCTGATTATCTTCTTCATTTTCTTCTTCACATGTTTTCTGAGATATCTCCTTTTTATTAGCCTTCTTCTTTTGCTTCCTTCCCATTGCGACGGATCTCCTTCAAGCGATCAAGCTTCTGCAGAAGGACCTGCTCTGATACCAATTGTTGGGAAAAATACTGAGAGGGGGGGGGGGTGAATCAGTATTTAGGACTTAATCAAAAAATTTTACTTTTCCATTCACTAAAACCCATACGCTACTTTGTTGAAGCTAACTAGCGTATACACCTGGATATCCTTCATAAAACTCGTGTATACACAGAGATCTTGTTATGCCATTAATTCTTCACTGATATCATTCCATCATTCATTCATTAGATGTTCAATAAACTGTAAACATGTGCAGTAAGAACAGAATAAATCATCACACATAAGCAACACACATGAAAACCAAGATTTTAGGTGGAAACCCAAGTCGGGAGAAAACCACCGCTGTCGTTGTCTCAGCCTTCAATATTTTATTATAGAGAAAACATCTTACAACATATGTGCTGGCGCAGCCTCCTACCAGCACGCAGGCACCCACCTGCGCTCGTTTACCAGCCTCTCCTGGAAGGGAGCTACGACCCCCTGCTCTCGTTTACCAGCCTCACTCGGAAGGGAGCTCCGACCCCCTGATCTCGTTTACCATCCTCACCTGGAAGGGAGCTACAACCCCCTAACTGAAGGCTACAACCCTCAGCACCACCATGGACCACGTTTCATCAATTTTCACACTGGATCCAACAGCTTGAATAGAACACAACTTGTAGGCCACTTTTCATCATATTTTCAGACTAGACCCACCCCATACATTTGAGCTCAATCATACATCATCAACAGATAGCAGTAACATAGCAAAACAGATCAGACATTTGATACTTCATACTTCAACAAACCCTAATATTCATACGCGCGTTCCTTTCACTGATCCTGCGTATATACGTGCCTTCGACCATACAAACCCGCGTATACTTCTGTACATATTACAGTAGTTAATTTACTTCCCATACGCTTTCTCTTCGCAACCCCGTATATATGCGCTTACTCGCGACGAACTAGCATATAGTTCTTCAAACATTTAGGTCATTGCAATTCTTCTCGTAACAAATACATCAATCGATTTTTTACCTTTACTTCGGTATTAGAGATGTTCGCCTCATCTCGCATCTAATCATTCCATAAAACAGACCCAGCGTATACAAATACATTCTAGATCTAGATTCCCTTCTTCATCATTTCTTCTATTATATCATACATTCGGCGTATCTTTCATTCAACCGTAACCCTTTTCCATTCGTATATGCTTCGTAGAGAGGTATTTCTCCATTCAAGCTCGTACTTCTTGCACACATTCGTACAATGAATTTCTTCTCCTTATATAGGTTTACCTCTTTATCAATACCATGAGCCAAAACCACATTACTTTCAATGGTATTCCTGGACGGGGTCACATAGACGAATCATTACTCAATACAATGGGTCAATACCATGGTGGTTACCCCTGGTTTTACATATTTAGAGCGCTTTTTACCATACGCGACTTGGCATGTTATTTCCCGCGTGCATACGCTACTTTGTCTAGACAAATCTGCATATTCCTTGAGACATACTCTTTTCATCATGTTCTAGCACATACCGACATTCATTCCATCATTACCTTCTGTACTCATTGTATATACATCATATTTACATCATTTAACAAGTTCATCAAGACATATTCCATCAGGGACAACTTCATCAAGTAGGATACATCATCTTCATCAAGTGTTGCCATCATCTTCATCAAGTGGGTTGCCATCAAGGACAACACTTTGCATCATATTGCCAGTAAAGCAACAGATAGAGTACCGACGTCCATTGTTCCAAATAAAAATTAAAGTACCCAAAATCCCGCAACAGAGAAAAATGCTAATCATGTGAGGAGTGTGATATGTCCAAAATATAAAAAGACCATCAGACCATATTAATAAACCAGCAACATAGACCAGCATCGCTAGTTTTGAAGGCAGAGTGATAAACATTAATCATTTTTTTTTCACAAGAGAAAAAACGTTGTTTTGAATATATTATGTGAAGTAAAACAGTCCATGAAGTCATTACATTTTCACATCTGAAGATTGGAACCCAAATATCCATCCAGAAAAGTGGAAGTCCCACCCCAGACAATGATAGAAAAATACCCCATGTCACATACAGCGACTTGATATAAAACCCAGTAACGGTCCACATGGAGATTATCGACAATCAGAGAAAGCATCCAAATATGCCCAAGGCATCTATAAGAAAGTGAAATAGCAGTATGTAGAATAGTAAAGCAACAGATAGAGTACGTACCGACGTCCATTATTCCAAATACAAATTAAAGTACCCAAAATCCTTGAACAGAGAAAAACGCTAATCATGTGAGGAGTGTGATATGTCCAAAATATAAAAAGGCCATCAGACCATATCAATAAACCAGCAACATAGACCAGCATCGCTAGTTTTGAAGGCAGAGTGATAAACATTAATCATTTTTTTTTCACAAGAGAAAAAACGTTGCTTTGAATATATTATATGAAGTAAAACAGTCCATGAAGTCATTACATTTTCACATCTGAAGATTGGAACCCAAATATCCATCCAGAAAAGTGGAAGTCCCACCCGAGACAATGATAGAAAAATACCCCATGTCACATACAGGGACATGATATAAAATCCAATAACGGTCCACATGGAGATTATCGACAATCTGAGAAAGCATTCAAATATGCCCGAGGCATCTATAAGAAAGTGAAATAGTAGTATGTAGAACAGTAAAGCAACTGATAGAGTACCGACGTCCATTGTTCCAAATACAAATTAAAGTACCCAAAATCCTTGAACAGATCAAGAAAAACGCTAATCATGTGAGAATTCAAAGTAAAGTTAATCTATTAACATTGCGAATAAAATTACACTGAAGTCAAAAACATTGCCTGGCCATACTCATGGCAAATTTGTCATCAAAAAATCAAAAAATTAAGAAGACTGCCCTCATATGGGGAAACCAGTCTTGAACGTTTAATTTACAGAATTCAAAAATATTACAAAGGTCCAGCACAGTAAAATAATCTAAAAGCAGCCCAATTAAGTGGGCCTACTAAGCAAGAAAAACAAATTAACCAAACTACTCCTCCGGTGGTTCCTCCACGATTTGGCACCATCCTTCGGAAGGTCCAGGATTGCTAGGTGCTACCTCCACATGCATGCCACGGCTCCCCTCCTGAAGGCCCGAATGCTGGCCGGCTTTTTCCGAGCTCAGACCCGCCGGACGGGTGCATTCTTCCTCCGTTTGGGCCTCCTCGCGGAAGACCACAGTGACTAAAGCCGTGATTCGTGGGCGGTTGAGAGAGAAATTAAAGGAAAATTTGTGCGAAAGGCGCGTCGTGGGAGAAGGTGAACTAGTGGTGGGGGAAGCGAGGAAGAGGGGAATCCATACGAGTGGCCGGATCGCATAACCCGACCCCCCGCCCAATCTTAAGTATTTGGATATCGACCTAAGTAATAATCACTGGACTGGCCGGAAGTCGACTCTGTTGAGGGGCTGGAGGGAGCGCGCCGGGGTTGACGTCTAGTGCTCCCCCTGTGGCAACACATCCTATGACGCACGTGAGGCATGGGTGCAATCTCAGGCGCAATGGGCACAAGAGGAGACGAAGAAGCAGAATTGAAATTAACAGAGGAAGACAGACAGAGACAAAACCGAGAGAAATGCAAATATGCAGCAACGTCTAGGCAGAAGTTCAGCTGGCCACTTCTCCTTATCGTCACAGTTAGCAGGCAGTGTAATCCAGCAACCGGCTTGTCTGAAAAACCATGGCTAAATGCCATTTTTTCGACCCATCTGCAATGCAATCAAAGGACACCCATCATAATTAATCTCTGATCATTAATAATGAGAGCCGAAGGCCGGATCAAATTGGAGCGTGCGGAATCGCTAAGAGGAGTGGAGGTCCGATCTTGAACAGTGTTAAAAATTAATTAATGCAGATTTGATGTGAAAATTTAATTGAGCAGCGTTAAATGTTAATGCGATTGATATGAAATCACCATATCCATGTCCCATCACCTTAAACGCCATCGAATGCACCCGCAGCCGGGAGCAGGGCAAGTTTTTATTGAGGACACGTGGCAGAAATTGATTGGAGCAGATCTTTGTTTGGGCCGCTCGCGCAGTGGAAATCCGGACCCAAAAAATATTAGGGCGAATTTGATAAGAAATTCACGTCACAACTCTCCCTCCGTACGCCAGCCCAACTTCGGACCCGAAAAAGATTAGGGCGGAATTCATTTGGTTTTCGCGTCACAAAATTGGCCGATGTCAGCAGGCTATTTTGGAACGCGAATTTGGTTTGAATTATGGTTTATCGCCGTTTGAAGTCCGGCGGGCTCGACTTAAGAACAATTTTGTTTGATCCCATCTTATAAAATTTGTGTTGGTTTTCTTTGATAATACACACATTTATAATAAATCATGGGAATACCACACTAGTAAACATGTGGAAAAGTTATATAAATTATTGAGAACAATCATTTTTATGTAAAAATATCCAAATGTTCTTTTGGGAAATAAGAATTCGAGTATTTGGTTCATATTGTTTTAAAGGAAGGAGTGAAGTTGGAGCCTCAAAATATGCAAGCTATTACAAAATGACCTATTCCTAAGAAAATCAAGGTTCTTAGAATATTTTTTAGACTTACATGATATTATTGATCATTTGTTAAGAATTATGCATGCATTTCAAGTCCACTCACATATCTCTTGAAGAAAATATCATCTATATGGAATGATGAGGCTACTTTGGCATTCTCTCTTTCAATGGATGCCATGTCTTCTACACCAACATCAGTTGCACCTACTTTTGGTAAAACATTCATAGTAGAGTGTGAGGCACTAGGACAAGGAATTTCCATAACATTAACACAATAAGGGATATCATTGGCTTTTAAAAGCAAGGAATTCAAAGAAAATATTTGGTGAAATTCAAGGAATTCACTTTTGTTAATAGGTTTATGTCACACGATGATGCAGGGGCATTAGGCACTAGCCAACAATGTAGGAGGTTTTGTCCACATGTTGTGGCTAGGAGGGTTCGAAAACATTTGAGTTGTAATAGCTAGGTGTCAATACCTTAGCTGACTGTATTACTTAGACTAGTTAGAGTTGTAGGAGTCGAACAGTTTCAGTTAGTTGAATTATTATAATTAGACCTTTTTATTTCTAGAACGGTCCTCTCAGAGGAACCAAAGAGCCATATGTTATGTATATAAATTGTAATTCCTCGGATGAATAAAAGTAGAGAGGGAAGAGGAGAGTAGAGAGGGGATTTCTGCAATAAACCTCCGTGTGTGAACAATTGTTTCCAGTTAAATGATTTCCAAGCTTAGTTGCCATTGAATTATCTCGAACTGCTAATTGTGAAGAATTGTTTAACTGTGAGGCGATTGGGTACCGATAATTCCATTCTTCTGTCTTTGAATTCCCGTAAATCGTTGGATAACCCTGTGAACTCACCCCACCCGAAGGCGAGGTCTGTGTAGAGAACTGGGGTCGTGAACACTGTTCAAATATAAAAATCCCGCTTAATAAAGAGACAAGATTGTTGTGCTTTCGGAACCTGACCCGAGGATTGGACATGAGTTAACAAACAAAAGGATAGAGGAACCAGACTTGCACCCGTGGTCAAGCCCTGTACCAAAACCACGAGCGGAATCACAAAAGCGGGTTGCCCATATCGCACCGCTTTTGCGGAGTAGGCGGTATTTCCTATTCGCGAGAGATTCCATAGGGAATGCGACACGTGGCGAAGTGACCCCCGGAAAACCACCGTTTAACCCGCGCCATCGCACGTTAAAGCCCGACGTTGGAAGCCGAGCGAAATTGCCAAGAGTCATTGATTTGGAGAAGGGCCATCGGACGGTGGTCGCACGTTGAACTTGCCCGGAGGTTAACTAAGGTGTGCGGAGGATATCCAGGTACGATACGAGTGTTTGATTGGTTATTGATATATATAGGTAGGGCCGGAGTATAATGAAATTGTTTAATTAAACGATTGGCGGATAATTAGCATAAGTCTGGAGCGTGATTGTTGTAAGGCTGGGTGGTGAAATATAGAGCCTAAAGTTCATTACAAGTTATTTATTTAAAAATAAACGTGGAGTATAAATACAAAGTGTTGAAAGTTAAACATTGGTTATAAGGATTGGAGATAATATAAAGTCGGGAATATAAATTAAATTCCAACCATTGTGGATAGTATTTATTTATCAAATTCTACGAATTTGATAAATAAACCCGAAGAAAGAAGAAGTCAATTAAGACTCAGGCTGGAGGAAAAGAATGGGGTAAACCAAGGGAAAATGCTGACAGAGCAATTGTAGACACACCAACTCTCCTTGGGGGTCCAATTTCAATTTTTTTGCGTCACACGATGATCTCTCTTTTCTGGCATTTACTTGTATTGAAGATCACTATTCTAGGAATAAGGAGTTATTTTCTCCAAAAATAACCCTAGCCAAACATTGACAATGCATCAAGGATATATTTCTATGCTTCATAAGTACATATGTTCTACTTCTAAATCATGTCTTCGAAGTGGTTGTTTTGCTGGAAATTATTCACCAGTTGGTTTCATACCAAAGTCTTTTTCACATTTTCAGCATCCAATACATGAAAAAGATAATGGTTTTAAACAACATAAATATTTGAAATTTTGCAAGAATTGTCTGGCACACTTTGAATATGAATTTTGAAGTCAAGTGCATGATGCTGTATAGGATCAAGTGTCATTTTGAATACCAAATGTTTGACAAGAAACTTCTCACCATGCTACCCTGCAGTAAGGATTAAATGACAATATTGCATCAACTATTTCCATAATAAAAGTGCACCTCGGCCATAAGACTAAACAACTACAAATGTTGTAGATCTAACAAGACCACACAATCAAATGTATTCCACAAGGCCAATGATGTATGAAAAATGAAAAGGATTTTGCAACCAAAAATACCTTAGGCAACTAATTCAATTAGATACACCAAACCATTAGCAAAAAGGAAAACCAGCCTACTCAAAAGGCAAGCGTTTACCTCCTTTGACAAAATTTTGAGTTCTGAAACAAGGGCCTTTATTGTCTTGTCAATGCCCCTAGTAATTTGAATGGGGTTTGCACCTGCTGCAACAACCTAAACAAAAAGTTTCATTTCAAATTATTTTCCACAAATTTAAGATACAACCATTGTCAGTTTTGTATTTCCTAACAAGCTCATAAATTTTGACAAAAGAACCTAAATTTTTTAATACCTGATAGCAATTTTTTCACTCAAAAACTATCTTAGACTCAATAAGCCCAACCCAAAACTAAAAAACCAAACACCATAATACCCTACAAAAATGAATAGATGATCTTAATCCAGTACTATCGACAAAAAGTTACCTTTACACCCTCACTTATTAAACCTTGTGCTGTTGAATTTTAACTTCAACTGCTACAGTAGAAGGAAGGATGCAACAACAACATTTTTTTTTGGAGGTTGCTTGCATGCCATCCAGAAATTTAATTCAACATTTAAAATTCCTGCAAGTTTTTTTTGTAGACGGCCGCAGCCATATTTCTGTACAAGATTGTATTTAAACACAACAACCAGCATTAACGCAATTCACCAACCATAAATTAAACAAACAGAAATTTACCTGACAGTTTTGTAAATTCAAAAGGAGGACATGTGGAGCATTAATATTGGATCGCATGAAATTGAAGGGAATCTGAAAACCTGAAAACTGGACCCGAATTTTTTATAGGGCACATTGGATTGAGAATTCGAGTTAAAATTAGGCAGACGTCAGCATCCCATTTTGGAACGTGAATTTGGTTTGAAATTCAATCTATTCAGACTTTTGAAGTCCGACGGAAAGGGTTCTTTAATGTTTTGATAGTTTAATATATACATATGCTTTAAACATATGTTATATATATATCATATGCGAAATGAAAGGTGGGCCATAGAATTTAGTTTTAATTTTATTCTTTTAAAAAGAGGGTTTATTATAATATGTTTTATATGTTACGGCATATAAAAATAAAAAGGACGAAAAAGCTTGGTAGTTTTTTTTATAGACAATACGTAAATTTTTTATTACACAACAGTGTGTAAAAAGTGAAAGACTGAGTGTAACTTTTTAAGTGTGTATGCACAGCAGTGCGAAAGGGAAAAACACAGCAGAGTGTTTTAGAGACAGAGTATGTTTGTTTTGAACAAACAATGAGTTGGTTTTATGCACTGCGTTTTGTAGCAGTCATAATTTTGTAATCCCTCTCAGTGAGGAAGTAGTGTAATAGTTTTTTTTTGAGTTATTGAAGGGAATATAAGTTTGTTTTCAAAGTATTGAAACTCTATCTCCTGTCAAAGAAATTTTTATTTTCTCTGTGTTAGAGGAAGGGAGATTTATTCTCCATTCATTGTTCTAGAATTTTTCAATATTCCAACATGTGCAAGAACAACAGATGTTGTGGTTCCATCCCCAACTAAATCATTTGTCTTTGCCACAGCTTGCCTTACCAACTTGGCCCCAATATTTTCAACTGGGTCCTCTAATTCAACCAATAAAAAGGCCAAAACCATAGCATTGAGATACATTTCATTACATTGTCAATAACAATAAAATTTGACTCAGCCATAACCCTTTCCTTTTATTGTTGTGAAAAGCTTTATGCATTAATCTAATGTGGCTAGTCCATAGGCCAAGTAGACCACTGGGTAACAAATATGTTTCCTTTCACCTTGAGTTTTCAAATTATGCCTACCAAATCTAAGACATTTAAGAGGGGGAACTAATACAACGTTAAAAAGAAAACCAGAGCACACATCTACAAATTACCTCCTTAGCTACCGTCACACCATCATTAACTATTTTCGGAGAACCATGCTTGCTCTCCAAGACAACATTTTTCCCTTCGCCCCAAGGGTGACTCCAACAAGATCAGCAAGTTTATTCACACCGCCTGCAAGACAAATTGACAATGCTTTCAGTAAGTGTGCAATTGAATGCCAGACCATATGCCAAAACAACCCTCCATGAAAAATTAAAATAACAAATTAAAATCGAATATAAGTGGACAAGGAAAGATCCACCACAGTGAAGTTTCACGTGCAGGTGACCTTCCTTTAAACATAATTTTTTCTCTGACCTGCAATTTTTTTGTCACCGAGCCATCCTTGTTGAAGTACAACTCCTTTTCCATAGCTCTTGTATTAACTACCTTCTCTCTGTCGCGTAATCTCAGAGTCCCTCTTCTGCTTGAGCGATTAAAGGAAATGGGTGGAAAAACTGAAAGAGAAGACAATTGTCTGCCATAATTATCAAACATTGCACCCAACTTCTTCCCCTTTCCATTGTTACCCAATGAGGTAGATGTGGCAATTGTTGTCATACCGCCCAAAGCAGAGGCCATCTTCTCTTATGCTGAATATAGAATTACAAGATCTTCATATTAGTATGAACCTTTAAAAACATGACTCCCATTGCTAAAAACCACTTTTAAGTTGTAACAGGCAAACTAAACAACTATCGCAACTTTTGGCAACTTCTGGAGCATTAAGAGAGAAACAACCAAAGAGAAATACAACCACAATCCTCATTTTAATGAGATCAGACTATATATTTGCATTAAGATAATAGAAAGAAATCACGACTATATTAAGGCCAGCACAAAACAATCTTTAACCAGTGTCTCTCGCGGCCTTCAGGTTTCCATGCTAGAGGTTGCATATTTTTAATTTAAATTCTTGACCTCTCGTGCCCATCTATGAATGCATCCAATGGGATATCTACATCAAATTATCCTTTATATCCCCAAAAACAAATTCCCTACTACAAGAGCACCAGTATTGATGGATCACCCCACACCATCCCACCCACTAGAAACGGTGAAAAAGGAAACCCGAGAAAACTTCCGAAATATCTCAAGATGACTATATGGGTGGTTCTTATGAATCAACCAACCATTCAGAACATGCTCATCAATCCAAACCATGAGTATTATATGACGATATTCAAGCAGGCACTGAATCGGATTTCTGAAGCTATGTTAGAGAAACCCTAAACTCTCACTGAAAATAGGTGAAATGTGGCACCACTCAGAGATTGACATGTGCCAATTGGTACAAGTGGTAGACAATTGGCATGTTCAAACAACGAGGTGATGCAGGAATGACATGAGGGAGAAAATATCAGAAAAGCCCCAAATCTGGAGAACTAAAGCTCATCACCAACCTGAGATTGACAACTTTACATGATGTAACCTATGAAATCGCAAATGGAGAAATCATAGTAACAATAAAGTAACCTATGTAACAATAAATTCGGATTCATCCTGGGAGTGGTAATGGGAGAAATCATAGTGAACAACAGGAAACATGCAGAGTTGCTTACAATCAAATAGATGAAAAAACACATACAAAAAACCTAGATAATAATCATGAACACGCTTAATATTGAATTATGAACTATAAAGGAACTTACAAAATGTGACATTACGAACCTGGTCAAGCGCACAAGCAAAAATATCCTGGACATGACCCTGGTTGACAAGTTGTATTGCTCATGATGCAAGAGGATTTGTACCTGCACTGCCAAGTTAATCAAAATCCATCATTATCTATACAATAAATACAAGTAATTGATGTAGTATTTTTTACTCTAAGATGCATTCTTATGATAATGTTAGAACATATGTTGAAAATGTCAAAACATACCTAAATAAGCTCCTCTTCGTTTCAAGAACAATTTATTGGAGTCGCATGAACTTGGAACAAGCCTCCCACGATCTGAAAGAGTAGCAACTAAGTCAACATTGACTTTTTTGTTGCTACACTGGATCGAGGAGGTTTGCTCCAAGATTAAATTGCTCCAATAAATTATTCTCTACTAAACAGGGCCAACCATGTGAAGGTGGAAGCTCTTATGGCCCCTCCCCCCCCCCTCACATCACTCTCAATTCCCCAATACCCAATCTATATTTCATTTTTTACTTTCATGAGCATAAAAAAAAATTCAATAACTAATAAAAAAAAAATTCAACAAAAAGTACGCAAGGAAACATTGAAATTAATGCTTGACATAAAAATAGTATGATAAATGAGTTTTTATATAACGCAAAAAACGTTCCAAGTATGGTAACGTTTGTCTTATAATAATACAATATTTTACATTATCAAATTTTCTTTTTCTTCTTCCTATTTTTAAAGCTCCTAATTACATCATCAATATCATCGTGCTCTGCTCCTGTTTCGTGCCTTTCGACCCGCACTGCTGACCTAGTTGCGTATTCACGATGTCTGGGCTCATCCAATGACGGGGCATCGCCTACAAAAACAGATAATATTAAATTTTAATTGTCAATTTTTAAATATCATTGAACTAGTTCGGTAATATTAATAAAAAAAATTGCAATGAGATTATTTACTTGGTGCACTAGTTGTCGCCGCTGACCTAGTTGCGTAGTCACGATGTCTGGTCTCATCCAGTGACGGGGCATCGCCTACAAAAACAGATAATATTAAATTTTAATTGTCAGTTTTTAAATATCATTGAACTAGTTCGGTAATATTAATAAAAAATTGCAATGAGATTATTTACCTGGTGCACCAGTTGTCGCCGCTGACCTAGTTGCGTAGTCACGATGTCTGGTCTCATCCAGTGACGGGGCATCGCCTACAAAAACAGATAATATTAAATTTTAATTGTCAGTTTTTAAATATCATTGAACTAATTCGGTAATATTAATAAAAAAAATTGCAATGAGATTATTTACCTGGTGCACCAGTTATCGCCGCTGACCTAGTTGCGTAGTCACGATGTCTGGTCTCATCTAGTGACGGGGCATCGCCTACAAAAACAGATAATATTAAATTTTAATTGTCAGTTTTTAAATATCATTGAACTAGTTCGGTAATATTAATATAAAAAATTGCAATGAGATTATTTACCTGGTGCACCAGTTGTCGCCGTTGGGACTGTTGCCCTGTCTTCCTCTCTGGTGGTAAGATCCTCAAGGGAAACATTCTCCGTCATTTAAACAAAAAACGTTATAAGGACAACCATCAAGGTATAATTAGAAAAAATTATAAGTGGAAATTAATTACCGTCACGGCCCTCACTGATAGCAGCATTGTCGGCCTGGTCCCCACTACAATGATCAGGTTGCACAAGAGGATCATCTACATCTGGCTCTAAAACTGGGTTATTTGCCTCGTCGATAGTGCTGCTCCCCTGATTTAAACAAATTTGTTAGACATTAAATTTATGGACGAAAAAAAAAATATTGAAAGGTTAATGTTTTACCTTATCAGGCATTCTAGATCTTGGGACCTGCCCCAAGCTTCTGCGACGTTCAACTACAGCTTGATAGCCAAAACGGAAAGTGATATTTTTATCTTCCTCTGTAGTTTCTGTTCCGAAGTCATCACCCTACATTACATATGATTGTGTATTTTTAATCATATCTGATAGGATTACAAAAACGTTGGAAGGCGATACAATTAATTATAAGATGTTTAGTTACTTAATTACAATTCTTGCAGCTAATTTCAAGTAGCCACCCTGGCCGAGCTTGTGATGGCCCTTTTTCTCTATCCTAGCTTTGGTTGCCTTTGAGGTGTCAGGCAACCTAGCATCAAAAGATTGAAGTCAGATATGACGTAGCACATTTTTATTTTAGACATAAAGAAAATTAAAGCTATTGAATTAAAGTTGTAATTTACCTTGCGGGTCCAGTTGGCATTTTTCCTTCTTTCTTTGCCCTTTTCTCTTTTCCGTCATGGATGAGTGCTCTCCACTCACTCTCTGAAACTGCGAGAGGACGCCATATCTAGGGTTAAATTGTAATTGCGTCCTATAGGTGTCCCTGGTATATTTCAAATATTTTCCGGCTACCTGAGCCACCGCTTTTCTGTCAAATGTGCCGACCCCAAAAAGGGCTTCTAGATAATCTAGAAGTTCTTTTTTCAGGTTGGAATTCTGGGAATTCCACCCTGCACGTATGGTTGGGCCAAAAATTACCAACGCATGGCTCTCCAGAATCCTGTAGAACTCATTGTTTCCTACACAGAATAAAACCAAAAGAAAAAGAAGATATTATCCTTAATTTAAAAATAAAAATCATGATAAACATGTTTTAGATAAAGTACATGAAATAGTTAAAATATTAAAATTTACCTGGGAGTTGTACATGCTTTATAGGGACACCCTCATCGTTCACCAACAACGTGCCATTAATGGTCCCTGTGGAGCTGACACGTGTAGCTCCAAGAAGCGCAATAATGTAGTTGGCCATATCAGCCTCATCATTGCCAACATGTTCAGCGGTTAGCTGGGTGTCTGCTTGGGAAGGGTGTGTTTCTTGGCTGGCACCTAAAGGAGTAGAAGGTGTACGAGAGGGTTGTTGGGCAATCTCTTGCCCCTGTGTCCCACTACCACCAACACCGGGTTCAGCAAATGCCAGAAAACGCTACATACAAAAGAAATTTTTGTTAGTTTAGTCAATGTAAAAATTAAAAATCAAACTATCACAATTCATCTCATGCAGAACAAAAAAAATATTCTTTTGAATTTTTATTATTACCTGATATGTTTCTAGCTGGCTCATAAGTTTTTTTATCCTCTCTTCTGTTTCAGGTGTTTGAGGCGCGTCTATCAAAGTATTAAATTCCAACCTTGCATCTCGTGCCTTTTTTCGCAACAAGAACACTGGAGATAGGGATGAAGAAAGCTCTTCCTCAAAGAGGGAATCATCAGACGTACCATGGCTAGGTGTCTGCATATTTGAACAAAATTAATATTATTTCAATTATGTAAATAACTAAAATACCTGAAGATAGAGCAATGCTGGCACTTTACATGTTCTTCCGCCGGCCTCTTTCCGCGATCATCCCATCTCGGGGTTGTTCCTGCACTGCTCTGATCAGTCTGCCACATTGCAATAAAATTATAAATGTAAAAACTTGAAAACAATATCTAACTTGAAAACACAAAATGAAAACTGAAATAATTTCTAATAAGACAACGGAAGACAGAGTTAGAGTTTCAAATATGCCTTGCATTGAATTCAGTCCTGGAAACATGTCATTGCACATTAAGGCACCCAAACATTCAATCCATGAATGATATATTTAAGTAGGCTTCTCCTATTCTGGGAAAACACCATACCTATAATGCATTCACTTGCATGTATAAAGGGAAAGGAAAACATGTTTTCATACAACGGTGACAAAGGCATCTTGGGGAAAGGTATCCTCACTTTTTATTTATGTTTTTCACCCACACCACTCTCGTGTTTTCACTAATCCCGTTTTGTCATTTTTGGATTCAAATTAAGTTAAGGCCTTAAGTATTTTTTGACCTTTCGGTGTAGTTTTTATAAGTGGCATGTATGGATTTTCCATTAATTCTGCACTTTTTCTCTTCATGCGCATGTTTCCCTAGAAATCAAATGCATGATTTAGTCCCATACATTTAACAAGTTGTTGGATCAACTCCATTGGAAATATCGTGTTTCCTATTCAATCAAAATTTATCTCAGTTAGGGTAGGTAGGAAGGTTTTCCCTTTGTATTAATAGGGCACTTCTAGCTTGCATTTTTATTATATCTTTCAAATTTAGTGTCGCTTCAATTAGGGCATGAATTTTTGCAACTTTCAAGGTGAGAATGAACAAAGACAAATTTTTTTGATGGATGACTGTATATGACTCCATGGCCAGAGGAAAAGGCACTAATCTACTTCTTCAAATATCTATAGTTCTCATTCACCTCATATGGAGATGGTCCCCGATTTTGAGCCAAATGTTGCAGCAAAAAGTTCCCCCCCTCCATAATTTGATATTCAATGGAAATTTCTTAAATTGATGATGGGGCATGATTATGGAACATTGGCACATACATATGTAATGGAATTCCAATATCATGATATATGTTTGCATATGTTTATGGCAATGTTCCACCAAGTCCCCTAGAGGTGGGAGCGAGGGGACGAGGGAGCGCGGGAGCGGCCTATGCAAAAGCTCCCTACCAATTTTCAGGAAATGTGGGGGGACGTCGGGGTCATAAAAATTATAAAATTTAATATTTAAAATGTAACTATATTTTTGCAAGGAATGTATATACAGTCATCATACACTTGCATCATGAAATATAAATCATAAATGATAAAATTACAAATCGATGAATGATGAATCATATAATTGAAACAAATTTAAAAGTTAAAAGTTAAAACATACATCATACAATCATGCATGTAAGTTTGTAAGTTTGTAACTATATAATCATTAATGTAACTAATAACAATGTACAATGAAAATAAATTTTAAGATATCATATGACATATTATATCAAGATTCAAAATAGAGTTTAAACTGAAGTTTACAACTCAAGTCTGAAACATAAAACTTAAACGCAAATAAGTTATGTCTGAAACATAAAATATAAAACATAACATATGAATATCAAATGATATCATCATACTGATAAATGAGCATAAATGCTCAAGTTAATGCCCCACTAGTCTCTGCATCCAACTTCTGCACGAATATATCAAGATCAACCATGTCACCATCCGAATCAGAATCACTTGGATTCTCAAATATGCTAAGTGGCACATCAAATTTTAACACGAAACCATAAACTAAAAGGGGCGGTGAGGGGACGTGAGGGGGCGTGAAGGGGGGTGTGAGGGGGCGTGAGGGGGCGTGAAAGGGGGTGTGCGGGGGCGTGAGGGGGCGTGAGGGAAACATCCCCTAGAAGTCCCCAAGACCCCGAAGCGCGAGGGGGCGAGGAATCTAGACCCCTAGGTGGGGGGGCGAGACCCCGTGTAACACTGGTTTATGGAGGTGGTGGAGCAAAAAAGAGCTCAAATAGAGCTGAAATTTTTCACATAAAAAGGACTATGGGCTTGACTAATGGTTCCATTTAAAAAATGATATCTAGACAGAGAATAAGTGTAGCATGCAAACATGCATTGAAAATCCATCCGAGTTTGCATTGTATTACTTATGATGGATTGAAATTTGGGTTTCAAAATGCCAGGTTATGGCATGATTTTGTCGAGAAACCCTTAGTTGGATTCTCATGTTGGTTTAATTTATATTTTAAGTTTGTTTTACAGTCTTTGGGTGATAGTAACTCATGAACTAGGTTACCAATGTGTAACAATCATATTTCAAGAATAAATTTGTGATTTTTTTTATATTATTATTATTATCTATTAGCTACGAGTATTGACACCTAATGCCTGGAATTTTGACATCTTGATAGCATGGATAATTTCAAAAATGTTTCTAGTAATGTTAACATAATAACTATCATTACATGTCTTCACTTTTTTCACCATAATAGACCTGTGATATGGACTCATCACACAACTTCATATGCTATGTCCCAACAAGTTCAAACTGGTTGAACCTACCTCATAGTGTAATTATTAAGGACAAGTTGCTTGATATATAACTCGATAGCATAGACCACGTTGCAGTTCTAAAAAGAATCCTCAAGTGTCAAAAAAACTTCACAATATGTTCTACTATAAAGCCTTTTGGGATACCTAAAATAATATATGTATCATTGATGACTTTTAAAGTATGACAAGATCCAAAGGGAAAGGAAATCAATGGAAGAGTGATCCACCAATGAGAACCTAGAATTTAGCATCAGATGAGTTAGAGTCTAGGAAATTGAAACCCTATAATTTTAATTAGTGATGAAGGACAGCACATAGGTAATTATATTTTCATGTAGAATAATCTGTTAATTCAAATTTAAACTACATAATATGAAAGGCAAACCATAAATTTTTCCACGTAAGTCCAAACAACCTATAAAAATGGAAAACCTTCTTTTTCCATGGGAAATAATTTACCTTTCCTTTTTCAAGGCAATCTAAATCACCAAAAATATGAACTATACTGCACACATTCTTGGATAATGTGAAAGTGGAAAAGGAATACCCTACACAAGTGATGCACACATGTACATTTGAACACTAATAGATTTTTGTAGTTGAAATGCAATGCTTGTTTTCATTTAAATGTAGGATTTTAAAGCAGGGAGAAATAATGGCTGCCAAATTAATAAGCGTTTCTTTGGGAAAAATTTAAATCTTATATTGGGTGATGAAGATAATAGAGGGTATTGAATCTTGATTCTTGACATCTAGAGAGAACCATACAGCCTAACACAATCCAATAGAATTGACCAAAAAAACCCAAATAGAGTCAACCCTACTATAGGAGGAAGGGCCTGCAGTAAGAACTTACCATTTTGCAAGAGCCGAGGGCGAATGCTGTTCTGCAAGAGCTGAGGGCGAACGCTGAGGGCGAATGCTGAGGGCAAATGTTGTTCTGCAAGAGCTGAGGGTGAATGCAGGGCGACCCCATTGCAGTTTATAAGTACATGTATCTCTCTTTTCCTTTGTAAATATTATTATTTATATTTCTCAATTTTACTCTTACTCGATACTAATGTAGATGCTTTGGAACCAGTGTCATATCATGAGTTCTTCTTGTAGATATTATTTATTTATATTGGTAAATTTTACCCCTACTCATTGCTAATGTAGATGCTTTGGAACCATTGTCACTGAATGAGTTCTTTGTAAATATTATTTATTTATTTTACTCAATTTTACTCTTACTTGTTACTATATAGATGCTTTGGAACCATTGTCATTCGATGAGAGTGAAGTTAGAGTTGATGATTTGTTAATTTATCTCTATTTTCATTCATATTACCATATTATATTTTATTTGGTTGATTTTAGAATTTGTATGGGCTACTTAATCTTTAGAATTAAGGATTAAGGATTCAACATGTGCTTATTAGTGTTTCATTTTCATTACAGGGGTTTTTGTTAGATGTTGGTTTTGTTGTATTTGTCCATTAGTATTTCTAAATGATGTGAAGAAGTGTGAGGTTGTTAAAGTTGATGGTTCACAAGAATGTTTTGTGCATGCACACTTGACAAATGTTTTCAATTTAATTTCCTGTGAATGTGATCAAATGATATAACCCTGAATATTATAATCAACCCCATAACTCTAATCATCCACTAATCCAATAAAGAAGTCTTTAAGGAAGTGTAACATTTTAGCCAATTTATAACAAGCTTTGAATCTCCTATCACTTGTAAGTTTGGATTGTTGAAGTGACACAATTAAAATGACTAACATAAATGACCAATTTGTATTATTGTAGTATTTTTTTAAGTAGTTTTACGTTTTCTCTCAGACTAAATTAGCCATTTGTGTTAGTCATTTTAACTTGTATTACATATTATCTAGTTGTATATTTTAACCCGTGAATACATTAGTCGTTTATGTTAGTCATTTTTAGTTTGGTCACTTTAGGTTGATCATTTTTGGTAGTATTTCACTTGGAAAATTTGTGGTGAATAATGTTTTTAGTCACCTAGTCACTAATTTCATCATTTTATACTATTGTTTTCAAAGGTTGATTTCAAGAGTGGTTACCATCAGATCCAGATAAGAGAAGGGGACAAGTGGATGAAAACTTTGAAGTTGAATAGAAAACTATATGAATGGTTGGTCATGCCATTTGGAATGAAAAAATATCAAGTACCTTCATGCGGTTGATGAACGAGGTCTTGAAGGATTTCTTCGGTAAGTTTGTTATTTTTTACTTGGATGATATTTTTATTTTCAGCCGAACAAAGGAATAACACCTCAGGCATTTGAGTTATATTTTATAAAGGTTGCAAAAATAGAAACTATTGATTAATCTGAAGAAATTTACTTTCATGAGGTCAGATTTTATATATCTAGGATTTGTCATTTCAAAGGATGGGTTGTGAATGGATTCAAAGAAAATAGAAGCAATTGTAAGTTGGTCTTCACTCAAGAACAATTTGGAAATTAGGAGTTTTCATGTTTTAGCTATCTTCTATCATAATTTCATCAAGAATTTCAGTGGTATTTTCGCACCCATTGTTGAAACAATTAAGAAGGACAAACAACCATTTTGTTGGACAACAAAATAGAGAAAATTTTCCAGCTCTTGAAAAAAAACATCATTGAGAAGCCAGTGTTGAAGCTACCTGACTTCAACCAACTTTTCCATTTTATATGTGATGTTAGTGGTACTACCATTGGATAAGTATTGAGTCGAGAAGGCAGGCCTATTGCATATTTCAGCAAGAAGTTGAATGACTCCGAGCATAAATACTCCTCTTATGAGATAATTTTATGTAATGATTCAAGACTTGAAGCACTGGAGATACTATTTGATTCCCAAGGAGTTTGTTTTGTTATCTGAAAAATATTCATTACAATATATAATGAAATAACACAAGTTGAAAGATAAACATGCCAAGTGGATGTAATTCCTATAGAGTTTCACCTTTGTTTTGAAACATGTGAGCGGAAAAGAGAACAAGGTAGCCGATGCTTTGAGCAAGAGGAGCTTGATCATGCAGGAATTCCATATGAAATTTTTTGGCTTTGATTATCTGAAGGACTTATACAAGGATGATGTTGATTTACGAGAATCCTTTGAAGCATAAAAGAACCCCGTGAGTAGAGATAACATCCCATGGAGAGAGTTTATGTTGGAGGATGGTTTTTGTCTGAGAAAAATCTGTTATGTATTCCTTGTTGTTCAATGAGAGAGAATATGATGTAGGAAAATCATAATGGAGGATTGGAAGGGAATTTTGGTGTGGAAAAGACACTTGGACAACTAGAACACTTATATTTTTGGCCAAAAATGAGAGTTGATTTGAATAAATATGTAGACAAATGCAGGGTATGCCAGCATGTGAAATGGAGTAAAAATGTTGAGTTGTATACTCCTCTACCCATTCCTAGCAGACCATGGGACTTGATCAGTATGGAATTTTTTTTGGGTTTACCGAAAATGCAACAAGGTAAGGATTATATAATTGTAGTTGTGGAAAAATTTATGAAGATGACTCGCTTTATCCCGTGTTTCAAGACTAGTGATGCCACACATGTGGCTCATTTTATTTTCACTGAGACTGTCTTATTGCATGGCTTTCAAAAGAGTATAATCGCTGGTAGGGACACCAAATTCACATGACATTTTTGAGGACTTTGTGGAAGAAGCTTGGAACAAAATTAAACTTCACCTGAGCCTATCATCCACAATATGATGGGAAAACTGAAGTTGTGAACAAGAGTCTCAAAAACATATTGAGGGGCCTTGTGGGTGAGCATCCCAAGTAGTGGGATTGTGTATTAGCTCAAGATGAGTTTGCGTACAATGATTCATCGAATAAGACCACCAGGAAAAGTCCATTTTAGATCTTGTATGGAACGCATCCTACAAGAATTTGTGAGTTGAGAGATTTGAGAAATCTTGAGCAGAGGAGTGTTGATGGGGATGATTTTGTAGCAGTAATAAGTGATTTATATTAGGAGGTAAAACACTGCAATATTCCCAAATGGGAAAACTCAGCAATACATGCATGAAAAATGAATTTTTCATAAATATAAGCATTAACAAAAAAATGCATCCCATGGATCCATTATATCTGATATTATATCAACCACATCTGAAAGGAAATTAAAACAAAATCATTATAGCCTAGTTAAACAGGCCTCCCATGTTCAAAACAACCTAAAAACACTGAAACCCTAAGACTACTGCACACATAATTACTGCAGAAAGTTAAAGCGTAGTTTATTAAGGGTTTGTACTCAGAAATATGAGAGACAAAATAAACCTGCTTTATATTAATCAATGAAGCCCAAAAATAGAGATCTAGCCTCTTTTACATAAATCCAAGAGGACCCGAAAAGGGTTTCTTGATCAACATGAAATACAAGAAGCAGATGCTACAGATCTATGGATGAATCACACTGTATAGCTGAAGCTCTGCATAATAATGGCTGATCATACAAAGAAATGGTTGTAGCTCCTCCTACTAGCTTTCCAGGAAGAAGAATGGACCTCCTTCAGGGAAACTAGCTCAAAATACAAGGGATTAAACCCCTCCACTGTAATACCTTAAGAATTAATGCAGTTTCTGAAAGAGACTGCGCTGTTTCTGAAGGTGACTGCTTGGCCTAACACCAGATAGTGGAAAATATAGCACAAAATGATCTCCTTAGATTTCTTAAAAAATATCTCCAAGCAAGAGTGGGGAATTCTTGCATGAGAATTCCCTTGCACTAAACAGTGCAGAAAACTTAGCTAAACAGCCAAAGGATGCAAAGAATTCTAAATAGACCACATACAAAATATAATATTCAATCATACCCCATATGGTTTCCATTCCCTCCATTATATAGTTGATGAGTTTCCTCACCAAGGGTCCCACCCAATTATGAGGTTGCTTCCATGCAAAGGCTCCTCCACCAAAATTACTTTGTCTCCATTAGTCCCACTCATATTTTTACAATTCTGTTTGATTTATTCAACCTTGACTTGATTGTAATATCCCAAAATGGGAAGATTAAACAATACCTACTAGAATAAAGAAATTTTCAGAAGTATTTGCATTGAAATGAATTTGCAGCTCATGGATCCCTTAGATATGGAGATCTGGCATCTAAATCCAAGAGGAGAGAAAAAAAAATCAAAATAGGTGAGGTAAACAGACCTCCCACACCTAGTATGGCTGGAAAACAGCCAAAAAAAGGGGCTGCAGCAATTGCAAAAATACTGCAGGAAAATAATGTAGTTTTTCTGAGCAACAGGAGGCCAATAAGAAGGCTCAACATTCATATATACATCAATAAATAAAATATATAATGAGGCCCATACAATGTATAACAGGATACAAAAGACAAGAATAGAAGAAATTCCTCAAAAAAAGGGGCTGCAACACATGTATTGACTGAAAAATGGCTTGGAAACGTTATTTTAAAGAGTTACAGAAATTGTATATTACACTCCAGATCTAGAGTAGATCTATGTACAAAATATTAGATATATATCAGATCTGTACACTAGATGAGCTCCTCTACAAATTCCCCTTGGGGTTTTGAGCAAAACATGACACAAAGAGTAGATCTGAGATGTAAAGTTGCAGATCTACAGTAATATTCAGAAATTTCTGAAGATAAATACAATAGTGAGTAGATCAGATCTGAATAGAACATGGATCAGATGTATAATCCATGGATCACCATAATAAAGGGAAAAACCCCAACACTAGAGATCTCTCCTCCAAAAGTGTGTCAAAACACCCTGCAACTATACACTTGAAAATAACGCAGTCCTGGAAGGTAAACTGCGTTGTAGGCTCTAGCACTGGTTTGGCCTAATTCCAAGATATGAAAATGCAGCTCCAAAGATCTAATACTTTTAAGGGGAAGTATTTCCCACCGAATTGAGGTACCTTAGATTGGCTCACTACCGAGTAGATCTAGCCTCCACTTCTGTTGCAACTTATGTTCATAACTAAACCTCACAAATGATTTTACTGTGGGTTGAAGACAGGCCACAAATGCTTTATAATTGACAAGATCGCCATGTTCTCCAAGAGCTACTCAATGGAATAGGTGGATTTCCCAATCAGGAACACCCAATGCTAAACAACACTATTCTCCGCTAAATAGCAAGAGAATGATATATGTCTAAAAATACAATATATTCAGAGATATAATATGTTTAACCCCCTTCTTCTGATGTCTTCCTCTTCCTTTTATAAGATAAAAGTCTTGCAAAACCCTAAACCATCTCAATGATTTATCTCCTTTCACATGTGTAGCCTCCATATAAAACTGCATTGTGCATCTAGGAGGTTCACTGCATCTAGACAACGTTGTTGACTTGGTCAAATGATCCAGCCTCTTTCACACCTAAGTGTGCTTATGTAAATAGCCTAGATTTAGCTTTGTTCACATGTGGCATTGATTTATTTTTCTGTTTAGGAGTTTTATTGATCCTCCTTTACAATTTTATTCTTGAAACATAAAAATGAAACAAAATTGTATATTCCCATTAGCTTGGGCTAATTGGGAATATTATATTCCTCCCCTCCAAAATGTTGATTGTCCTTAAGCAACTGATAGGGTGAGTGTTGCATCACTTATCCTCCTCCATTGGTGACACCATCAAAGATCAAGCTTTCTTCACAAGCTAAGTGTTCACCAATCCAAATCTCCATGAATTGTTCCTCCAAAGTCATCATGAGATGTACATAATCCATCCCACAAGGATTCAATAACTCAACTGAAACAAACATGGTTTAACCAACACTCTCTCTAAAACATGTAGCATAAGGTACATAGAGATTTTCCATCCCATGTGGTACATACAAGCTTCCCATCCTCCCTCCATACAATCCCATAAAAAGTACAACTATATCATCAAGGTATGGAAGCAAAATTACATATATACAAACAGAAATTGGAGCATGAGGAGGTGGATCATAGTCCCACATATGATACCAATGCAGTGCATCTCTTCCCTGCATCAGATCAAGGTATGGTAAGTGGTTTCCCCACCACTTACTTGTTGCACATATCATCTCACCATGGCTGAAAATGTGAGATATGTTTGGTGCCTTTGGGAAGCACCCTTCATGAAAGAAAATCTCCCTTTGCAAAAAAAGGGAGTGAAAAAATTCAGAAATTTTAGTGGCCCAATGTTTTCCATGAGGTTTACATGATACATCACTCCTCCTTGGATTCATGGCCTAAATAAACATGGTGAAATAATATGTCAAATCAGAAAATGAAACTTGATTTACATGATTAGATGTTTCACCAACAATGTCTCTCATACACATGGAGTTGTGAAAAGATTTTTCTCCTCTTTCAAAATAAGGAAGAGATGGCTGAAATGAATCTTGTATAGAGTCCCTTAGCTGCCCCAACTCCACATAGCTCATGCATTCTTGAAAATTCTGATTTAGCTCTCCTCGAAAGCCTTCCTATTCAAAGCATCTCATGATAGTGTTGTAGATCTTCATAGAATAGGTAGGGCTGAAACAAAACTCTTTGTAGGCCCTTTATAGCATCCTCTCCTTGAGCTTTAAGGCTCTAGGTAAGAAGATCCTATCATGATGATAGATGAATCCCTCATGGAATAGATAGCCCTCTTCATGCAGCTGGTCATCAAGCATCATACAAGTGTTAAGATCTTTGGAATAATCCACCAACAACTGGGATTTACAATATAGATCTACACTCCCCAATGATGAGAGTGTTGATGATGCATCAACAGGAATTTCTATCATGTTTCTAATCTCCTCTTTGACATCTCCTATGCCAAAGGTAAATGTAGGAAGGACATACCTTCCCTTCTTCTCCTCTAACAATGCAGAATCAGAAATGAAGGTGGGTGATGATGATGAGAGAAGAAATTATCCCTCCTTCTTGTGCTTGCCCAAACCTTCCAGCGTTGTAGCTGTGTCTTCTAGTGCTCCCATCCCTCCTGGATCTAATTTTGGAGCAGCAAGTAGTGATATATATTTCACCAAAAATGAATCAGGTGGCCTCCCAGGTGGTTTTCTGCTAGATAAGAGTGTCCCTTGCAGAAATCTCATGAACATAACAGATGGGACAGTGAGGTCCTTGCTTCCACTGCACAAATCCATCTCTATTTTCTGTGTGGAAGTGTTGTGTGAGGGGTAAGTATGAATTCCTTTGATTATTTGAGGTGCACCACTCTTCTTGTCCACCCGTTTTATTTACAAATCCTCCCAATCAGTGGTGAATTTTCCCAATGTAATCAACCATTGAACACCCAAAACAACATTGGTGTCTGGTATGTCAACTACAAAGAAGTGATCCACCAAAGTGTAGGATCCCATGGTGACTGAAAGTGATGGGACATAATGCATGCATTTCATTGTTCTATATCCTAGGACCAAAACAGAGAATCCCTCAAAAGTATCAGTGGGTATTTCCCTCCTTTGCACAAGATGGGCATTAATGAAATTGTGGGTAGCCCCACTATCAATCAACACAGAAACCCTCTGATTCATAATTGAACCTTGAAATCTTAAGGTCATGTACTTAGGTACTCCTCTCAAGGATGCAAGAGTTCCTCCAATAGGAAAAAATTCTCCATTCCTATCTCCTAATGGCGTTGGATCTCCTTCAATATTGTCAGCGCTGTGACCCCTTCTTGGTTCATCATATTCATTTTCTTCAAGCTTTGAGAAGACCTTTATATAATGTGCTTTATGAGTAGCAAATATATATCCAGGTACCCATGGTTCTAGGCAAGTGAAGCATATATTATTCCTCCTTATATCTCTCCATACTTCATCATCAAGAGGCTTCTTGTATGAGCTCTCCTTTGAAGGAGCAACTTTCTCTTCCTTTCCTTTAGAAGGAAAAGAGGGCTTGTTCTGAAAATTTTCCTTTGCTTTTGGCAAGGCATCATGAAGGTCTCTAGCCCTCTCAATGGAATCATGCAAGGTAGTGGGCTTGGTATATTTAACCAACCCATGCAGAGGTTCATCTAATCCATCGATGAACATGTACACCCTTCTTGCTGCAGACAAGTCAGGAACCATAACAGATAGTCTAAAAAATTCATAAATATAAGACTCTGTATTACCTGACTGCTTCAACTTTGCAAGACTCATGAAAGGTGCTTCTGGATCCTTTCTGTCAAACCTCTCCACCAGTATTTTATTGAAATCAGAATAAGAATTCACATTGGCATGACCTAATGTAGACAAACCATGGAACCACTAGTTGTGTGCTTCACCTTCAAAGTGCAGTGCTGCAATCTTGATAGCTTCCATCTCAGAGAATTTTTTTAATTGAAAGTAGATATCCAATTTTTCTACCCATGATTTGGCAGAACAAGTGGATGACCCATCAAACTTGGGTAAAAATAATCTGTCCTTGGAGTGAAGTCGATCATGATTCTGAGTGAATCCACCATCTCTATGTTGATGCCTTGGTCTTCTTCTTTTGTCCTTGAGGTGAAAAAACTCGAAAACTCAAGTGGTCCTTGAATCTCTGATTCTAAGACTCATATTATTTAAAGCAGTCTTCAAGGGATGCTTTCTCTTTAGGCCCTTCATTTTCCATAGCCAAAAAAGTAGGCATGGTAGAGCGTTGTGGAGCTTGTGGCTGGTTCACTGGTTGATCATTCCAGTGACGAGACATGCTGGAGATTTCTCCAATATGAAATCTCTTAGGAGATTCTTTGATTCTTTCCATTCTCATCTCTTTGATCTCTCTAACAAGATCTTCCGTGGCTTTCAAAAGTGTTTTTGCAAACTCCTTTCCATCTTCATCACTTCTAGATTCAAGGGCTTTTCCCTTGTCTTTATCATCATTTGTGTAATCAAATTTCTTATGTATTATTTTTAAATACCTCTTCTATTTTTCAGTGAGAGGCTCATATTCTTCTGAAGACATATTGGCTCTTTAAGAAATCAAATCACAGGCTATGCCAATATGATTGCTTTGATACCACTGTAACGATATTTTGCTTAAATAGCATTTCGGGGGAAGTATGTGCATTGAAATAGGTGCAGCTCATGGATCCATTATGTCTGGAGACCTGTGTATAAATCTAAGGAGAAAAAAAAACAAATCAAACTAGGTGAGGTAAACAAACCTCCCACCTGATATAGCTAGAAAACACCCAAAAAGGGGTTGCGGCAATATGCAGCAATACGAGAAAAATATACAAGTTTTATAGGAAATGAATAGGGAGAGCCAATAAGAAGGCTCTGTGTCAATAAGAAGGCTCTAAATTCATAAATACATCAATAAATAAGATCTGTAATGAGGCCCATACAATATGTGAGATGAAGACAATAAAAGAAAGAAATTAGGGATTTCGCAAACACATGTATTGGGCGAAAAATGAGCTTAAACGTTATTTTGAGGTTAACGGTATATTAAAATCTAGATATAGAGCAGATCTATGTACAAAATATTAGATCCATTTCAGATCTGTACACTAGAAGAGCTCCTTTAAAAATTCCCCTTGGGGTTTTGAGCAAAACATGAGACACAAAGAGTAGAACTGAGATCTAAAGTTGCAGATTTGCAGTAGTATTCAGAAATTTCTGAAGATGACTGTAATAGAAGCAGATCAGATCTGAATAGAACATGGATCAGAAGTATAATCCGTGGATCACCATAGTGAAGGGAAGAACACCAACACCAGAGATCTCTCCTCCAAATGTGTGTCAAAACACCCTGTAATTGTACACTTGCAAATAATGCAGTCCTCAAAGGGAAATTGCACTGTAGGCTCTAGCACTGGTTTGGCCTGATTCCAAGATTTGAAAATGCAGCCCCAAAGATCTAATACTCTCTCTTCAAGGGGATAGATGGCTTTCCCACTGAAAAGAGGCACTAGATTGGCCTAGATCTGAGTAGATCTAGCCTCCAATTGCTGCAACTTACAAGGACAACCAAACTCTCAATAAGATCTGCATTGTAGTTGGAAGATGAGCTTGGCCAAATGCCTGATAGTGGACAAGATCAACAACGCTCCTCCAAGAGCTACTCAATGCAAGAGGTGGGATTCCCGATCAGGAACACCCTAGTGCTAAACAACACTATTCTCAACTAAACAAGAAGAGAATGATATATGTCTAAATAGACAATATATTCAGAAATATACTCAATCGAAAACCTTCTTCTGTTTTCCTCCTCTTCCTTTTATAAGATGAAAGTCCTGCCAAACCCTAAACCATCTCAATGATTTAGCTCCTTTCACATGTGTAGCCTCCAACTAAAACTGTGTTGTGCATCTAGGAGATTCATTGTATCTAGAAAACTCTATTGATTTGGTCTTGGTTGACTTGGCGAAGTGATCTAGTCTCTTTCACACCTAAGTGTGCTTATTTAAATAGCCCATATTTAGCTTTGTTCACATGTGGCATTGATTTATTTTGTTGTTTAGGAGTTTTATTGATCCTCCTTTACAATTTTATTCTTGAAATAGAAAAATGAAACAAAATTGTATATTCCCATTAGCTTGGGCTAATAGGGAATATTACATTTATCTTCATGCATTGTCTCTTTTCACACCTCAGGTGTCTTCATTTTGACTAGCTAGATTGATCTTCATTCACACTGAGCTATCTTTATTTACGATCCACTCCTCATATAATAATGTTGTTGACTTGGTCAAACTTGAATTTTTCCACACATTTTAGTCCTTTTTCACATATAAGGATGTTTGATATAGTTATTAACATGGTCTCTTTTTAGATTATGAGGGATTTTATGCCTACTTAAGAAACTTATGAGCCTCCTTTCCCATTTATTCATATAACTAGTTATTAAAAGAAAAATCAATATTCCTATTAGCTCCATGCTAATTTAGGAATATTACAGTCTTCCCCTCCCAAATGTTGCTTGTCCTCACGAAACTGCAAGGGTGCTACAAAATCTCCCTTCCTCCTCTTGGGGCCTCCACATCAAATAGTCTCCACTATTGCTTCAGATATTCTACAACAATTATGTCTCCCAATGGTTCCTCCCAAGTGTGTAAGTTGACCTTTGGTAGATCAACCAAATGGCTCTCATCATGAAAGAATGGAAGGTCTATATGGAAACCTTCTTGCTGATCAATGGCGTCCTCAAGATAAAGTGATGACAATCATGTGGAACTTCATTACCAATGAAAGGCTCCCATCTCCATGTTATCATCAAAATGAAATGAATCACCTCCCAGCTTGGTAATTCATGGAAAGATCCTCCCAAATTCTCATGAGAGGCATATCCCAAGTGCTCCAAATAATCATATGGTCCACCACATAAAGAAAAAAATGAGCTAATATAGTGGCCATATCATCTTCCATGCTCCCCTTGAAACATGTAGTGCAAAAAGTGTGGGAAATTTCTTCCCCAAAGGATAGATCCAACCAATGTTTCTCTCCTCCAATCATGTTCCTAACAAATATAAGAACATCTTCAGCATATGGAATCATTATTAAATTCATTCTAGCTTCCATATGTAGTAAAGGAGAAGGACAATGGTCCCTCATGTGAAACCAGCGCAGTTTTACTCCTAACTGCCATAGGATATGATACAACAAGTGTTATTTCCACCACTTGTTTGCTGTCCCATCCTTCTTGCATACTTGGAGAAGGTGTATGATAGTTGGTGCTAATGAATCACACCATGAAGAATACAACATCTCCCCAAAATCTCTTAGGGGATGGTCAACATCTCCATTTATCATGGCTCCAAGTAGCCCATGAAGCCCATAAGAAAAAGTGACCCCTCCTGGAGCAAATCCTTGTATATAAGTGTTAAGAAAATACAAGCATATAGGAGATACATCATTTTGTTTAGAAATACAAGTCTTACTATACACTTGATCCAAATTAGTGAGGTAACTCATGGATGAGCCCCCTCTCACACCCAATGAACAAGGAGTGGTAATGATAACTCTTCCCATGATTTATGTTCCTCCTCAACCAGAAAATGATCTATGCACTTCTTCATATGAGAGTGCATCTCCTCTTTTAATTTTTCCCACATTAATCCCTCTATGATGGTACGTTATGATTTAATAAATTCAGTGGGTTTAGAAAACAAGATCTCATAGGCTACATTAAGTATTTTATCCTTGAGATTGGATTCTTTAGTCAAGTAGATCTGTTCATGGAAATAAATGACCCCATCAACTACTTTATACCTCCTATCCATTTATTTCCCTTCAAGAACCTTGCATATGAAGAGTTTCTTGGAATATTCCATCAAGATTTGGGACTGCTAATAAGGATCTAGGCTCCCCAATAATGACAGTGTTGTAGAAATATGAAATGCAACCCCTATCATAGCATGGATCTCCTCTTTGGCATTCTTGATGCCAAAGTCACATGTTGGAGTACTATAAACTTTATTTTGTTGCCTTCCTTGCAGCTGATCTTTCTCAAGACAATAGTGAAGAAGATGCAAGTCAACCTCTTGTTGAGCCTCAAAATTGTGCTTTCCTTCACCTCATTTTACCTCATTTTCCCTTGTCCATTTCTATCTTAAACCCAATTGATCAATAAATATAGTTAAAATTACTTCTAGAATGGTTTACATGACTGACTTGTTGAATTTTGTGATTTTTGCCATTGTTAAGCATTTTGACGGGAACTAGCTGCAGAATGCAGACATTCCGTAGCTAACCGGCGATTCTGCAGCTACCTTCATGTTTGAGTATGTTCCAGGTGGCCTCTTGAGGAAAACCGCATATGGGCATGATCCACGTCGTGTCTACATGGTTCGTTGCTCATCATGGAGGAGGAAATGGATTCTGGGTACGGTTATGCACGTGGGAAACACATTTATGAAGGAAGACTCCTACTAGGACTGTTTCAGTCCAGATGTCTTTTCTTCTTCACGCAGTCACTTCAAAGAAGTTCTAACGTGATTTGGATTAGGAAAGACATTGTTCCTAAATTGTTGTAATTATTGTTACGTGCATTTTCTTTATAAACTCTTGGGAGACCGAGAGCTATGTTAGAGATTTCATATTAGATTTGCTGCTAGATTTTGTTTAAACTCTGTGTTACGTCCTTGAAGACACAGAGTGTTATGTTCAAACTATTGCATCGTTAATGGAGCAGACAAATTTATTTTGAAGGCGTGATTTAATTTGGAGTTGAATGCCGTCAAGTGGTAGAGGGCCCTTGCCTCTTGCACGGATTTCTTTTGCGTAAATTAGATAAGTTTTCTTAGCTGCCTTTACGTTTTGCATTTGAATTGGTAGTTGTTTTGTTTTAGCTACTGTAGTCGTATTCATTCTAGCTCTTCCACAAGAAGACACTCTTCCAACAGACTAAGATGATGAATGTTGAATGACTATGGTATTGTAGGATAGGAGTTGAATTTATAGTTGTTTTAACTAGCTACTGTAGTCATATTCGTTCTAGCTCTTCCACAAGAAGACACTATTCCAACAGATTAAAATGATGAATGTTGAATGACTATGGTATTGTAGGATTAGGAGTTGAATTTGTATTTGTTTTAACTCGCTACTGTAGTTATATTCATTCCAGTTCTTCCACAAGAAGACATTCTCCCAATAGATTATAATGATGAATGATGAATAGCTATAGTACTGTAGGAATTAGTTGTAGTTTTTGCTATTCACTATCACAGTTACACTTGTTCTAATCACTCTTCCACAAGAAGAAATTCTTCCAAGACATCCTTAAGAAGTTCAAGACATGACTATGATAATGAATGATTTAATTGTGTGTTTTTACTAAGTATCATCTCTGATCTCACTCTTAAACGCTTGCCCAAGACATCATAATGACGAGTAGGGTATGGATGTGATAACTTAGTTTTTCATTTGCTTTCAGTTCATTTGCTTTCAATTGCATACAATTACACAGTCCGAATTTTTCTACCCCTTCCAAAAGAAGGAACTCTTCCAAAATATCACTGATGATGAACAAACAGATTGTGTAACTTTGTATATTAATGCATGTTAATACAGTTAGAATGCTCCGGAGTTTCATTTTCATTTAATTCATGTTCAGTTACTTTGTTTCAAGTTTGATGATGACTTATAGTTCAACATTGTTCTAGTTTAGTAGCATCTTAGGTTTATTCTTAGATTAACTCATTGCACTTGCATCTCATATTCACATTGTCATCCTTTGCACAATAAATTACTTTAGTTGTTAGGATTCACAAGACAGCCTTCATTATTCACAAACATCTTTTTGTTCTGAAAACTACAAGTGATCCATAACCATAGGAACAGAAGATAACATCACTATAAGGTCTGAAGTATTTCTGCAAACTCCTCATCATTTTATAAACAGAGCTCTTCCTCAAAAGAACTACTTTGAAAAGAAACCAATAACTCTTTGAGTATAGGTTCTGAGATATTCAATTAAATTGCAGAATATAACTAGGAATTAGTCATGGAATAGATGAGCTTATAACAAAATGTTGCATCATGATAAGATTAGTGTTTAACTGTCTAGTTAGAGAACTTGCATATTTAGTGATCATTTCTCAAGTTTAGTTTGTGTCATTTGCCTAAGAAGTCATTATCAAGCTTTTGTTTCTATTTAGTCATAGTTCAGATTTTGCTTCAGTGTTTCCAATTGCATTTGCCATTCCATACATTAGGCTCAACTGTGTTTTGACCACCAATTCCTTTCTATTAGTTTTTCTAGGCATTTTCATAAAACACTAAAAGACCAAAAACATCATAAATCATCACAAAAGACCAAAAACATCACAAAACACCACATACAACGCATTAGGAAACAAGCACCTAGGTACATATGGTACATTTCACTTCAGCAGTTTACAAATCCTGGTTGACAATTAAATGAGCTCAGTTTAGGAGACTAGATTGAGACCCAACACCTCTCCTTGAAAAGTTTTTTCCTTCCAAAATTTCCTTAATTTGGCCCATGCATGAAAGAGTGTTGATATCCTCTTGTCATGTTTATAAATCTTCTTTGTGTGTGAGAATATCATTTGCTGCCCCAAGACTATGGATTTGCTGCCCAAAGACTATGGAGTGGCCATTTGACACCATGCTCATGTCATCACGTATCTCCGAATCCTTATGTTTAAGTGCAAATAGCTAAATGGAAGATAGAAAATTCCATTTCAGAAATTTTCTCACCTCTCCTTGGAACCCTTCAAATATTCCTAGCGCTGTGGTAGGTCCTCTAAAGGCTCCTTCCTTTGCCAAATATGTCATTGCTACAACAAGTTGAGAGAAAATTTTATTTTTCTTCCAATCAGGGGGTCTCCCTGGTGGAATGCCTCCATGAAAAGAGACATCAAGGCATAAAGCGAGATGTATATGTGTATGGGCTGATTTTTCCTTGACTTCTTTGCACAAATCCTCCTGCCTCCTTTGTGCATCAAACTTATGAAATAGAGAAAGGTGTGTGCTTCTCATCATGAGATGCTTATCGTCCTCTTTATCTCCTTCTATCTCCAAGATCTCACTATTTTCTAATGATGGCACATGCTTCACATGGATGGTGCTATGATCTCTATATGTGAGATTCTTTGGAACTCCTTGCAAGAGTGCAAGAGTTTCTCTCCTTGGAGAAAGTGCTCCATCTTCCTCTACATGAGGTACTAGATGTGCTCTTGATAAGACTGTGTTGTTATCTCTAGCCTTCTCTTCCTCCTCATCAATAGTTGAAAATGCATCATTATTAATAAGAGACCTTAGATCTTGGTCTTCTCTTGAAAGAGGAACCTTCATGTCTTCCTTTTGAGAATAAATCTCATCATGCAATGGGGATCTTGCCCTTAGAAAAGTATCAAACAAGTTTTCATCCACTTCAATGGTTTTCTGAAATGGAGTTGGACTTATAGATCCTCCCAACTCATGCAAAGGTTTTGTTTGTTTTGGCTTGATAGGCTCCATAGAAGATGCTTCATAAAAAATTTCATCAAACCTTTCCACTACTGTTCTAATGAAATTTTCATAAGTATATGTATTTGCATTATTTAAGGAAAAATATTCAAACAACCACCAAGCATAAGCCTTACCCTCAAGATGTAGCGCTACTACTTTGATGGCTTCTTTTTCTAAAACTTGATGTTGTTGCACATAGGTGTCTAGCTCCTTCACCCAAACCATGGATGGACATTTAGGTGATCCATCAAAAGTAGATAGAAAAAATCTACCCACACCATGCTGCTTGCTCCTTGTGCTCCTTTCCCCCTTGATCTTGCAAAACCCTTGGAAGTTCAAGTGATCTTTGAACCCTTTGGATTGAGCTTCATACTCTTGAAAATAATCTCCAAGAGTCTCCTTCTTTGGAATATTTTCTTTCTCCATCTCATTTTTCATGAACATATGGATGGTAGAGAATTTTAAATATGATAGTGTAACTAAATACTCACACCCATAATATGAGGAATTAAAGTTTTCCTCATGTATAGATCTTGTAGATCTTGTTGAGGGATCTCCATGTTTTTTCCTCCTCATTTCTTTGATGTCCTTTCTGATGCCATGCAAAGTGTGTAGAAGAATCTTTGAGAACTTCTTCCCTCCAGACAATAAGGGTTTTCCTTGATAACTTTTGGAGATCATCTCCTTCTCATGAGAAGACTCCATCATGGTTTTATAACACAGGCTGAGCCAAGATTGATGCTCTGATACCACTGTAATATTCCCAAATGCGAAAACTCAGCAATACATGCATGAAAATGCATTTTTCAGAAATATAAGCATTAAAAAAAAAATGCAGCCCATGGATCCATTAGATCTGATATTATAACAACCACATCTAAAATTAAAACATAAAAAAATCATTATAGCCTAGTTAAACAAGCCTCCCGTGCTCAAACCAGCCCAAAAAAACTGAAATCCCAAGACTACTGCACATAGAAATTACTATAGAAAGTGACATCACAGTTTATTAAGGTTTTTTACTAATAAATATGAGAGACAAAATAGATCTGCTTTATATTAATCAGTGTGACCCAAAAACAGAGATCTAGCATATTTTACAAAAATCCAAGAGGACCCGGCAAGGGTTTCTTGATAAACATGAAATACAAGAAGTAGATGTTGCAGATCTATGGTTGAATCATGTTGTATGGCTGAAGCACTGCATGATAATGGCTGATCATACAAATAAATTGTTGTAGCTCCTCCTACTAGCTTTCCGGGAAGAATAATGGACCTCCTTCAGGAAAACTAGCTCAAAATATAAGGGATTAAACCCCTCCACTGTAATACCTTAAGAAATAATGTAGTTTCTAAAAGGGACTATGCTTTTTCTGAAGGTGACTGCTTGGCCTAACACTAGATAGTGGAAAATATAGCACAAAATTATCTCCTCAATTTTCTTAAACAAGACCTCCAAGAAAGAGTGGGGAATTCCCGCATGAGAAAACCCTTGCACTAAACAGTGCAACAAACTTAGCTAAACAACCAAAGGATGCAGAGAATCCTAAAAATACCACATACAAAATATAATCTTCAACCATGCCCCATATTGTTGCCATTCCCTCCATTATATAGTTGATGAGCTTCCTCACGAAGGGTCCCACCCAATTATGAGGTTGCTTCCATGCAATGGCTCCTTCACCAAAATTACGTTATCTCCATTAGTCCCCACTCATATTTTTATAGCGTTGTTTGATTCAGTCAACCTTGACTTGATCTTCATGCAGTGTCTCTTTTCACACCTCAGGTGTCTTCATTTTGACTAGCTAGATTGATCTTCATTCACACTGAGTTGTCTTTATTTATGATCCACTCCTCATATAATAATGTTGTTGACTTGGTCAAACTTGACGTTGTCCACACATTTTATTCCCTGTTCACATATGAGGATGTTTGATCTAGTTATTAGCATGATCCCTTTTCACATTATGAGGGATTTTATGCCTACATAAGCAACTTATGAGCCTCCCTACCCATTTATTCATCTAACTAGATATGAAATGAATAATTAATATTCCTATTAGCTGCATGCTAATTTAGGAATATTACAAACACAATCTATAGGAAAATAGCTACACGTACAAAAAAATAGCATATTTAAGTAGAAGAGAGGTAAAATTTGATGTAGGGGACATGGTATTAGCACACATAAGAAAAGAGAGAATCCCAAGGGAAGTATAACAAGATAAAGATGAAGAAAAACAGACCCTGAAGAATACTCAGAATTTTTTTGCAAATGCTTACAAATTAATAATGCAACCATAAGGTCACAATAACCAAATATGCAGGGTTAGAAGAATTAACCCCACATTTAACCACCTTAACATTTCATGTTCATCTTTTAAATCAAATGCACGCGGAAGATTTAACTATAATTGATAACTCAATATAATAAACTTTACCTTTATGATTTGTCACCCCTTCACATTATCTTATTTCATGCACGGCTTAAACATTATACAATTACCTCAAACCTGTGGGTTATGGCCCACATAACTCCTTTACACATGCAGTGGATTATAACCTCGGAGTTAAATACAACATTCATACCTATGCAATCAAAAAATGGACACACTTTAAACCAGACTGCACATAAAATAAATCACGTGTAGACATGCGAAACTTCTCGCTGGAGGGTCCCACTATACCTTCAACCAACCACAACTCATCGTAATCGCTTGCCCGCAAGTTTAACGCTATGACAATAATGCTAAATCATAAATCTTGCGAAGTGTGCTATTGCGCAGTGCTGACATGTGGACTCCCTTCATCGCATCCTTCGTTTGATCCTTATCACATCGCAACCAAAACAATATACCTTGCGATGTCATAAAGTTAAATCTTAAAGTTGTCGATGTGTGATTTTGTGATCCACCGTCCACCATTGATCTGCTATATGATCCAACGGTCTTCACATTCTCTCTCCATCTCATCACATATTATATTGTTTGAATTGCGAAGTCATCGTGCCTGTTCATCTCTCACCTTCGGATTTGTGATCTAATCATATTCGTCCGCTCACCTTCACACGGCTCTTCTTCACCTCTTCCGTTTGCATTGATCTCTGTCGTCAATTATTAAATCTTTGATTCCATGATTCGATCCTCGTCGTCGATTCGTCCATTGGAATTCATCTCTATGTTTTTGTATTTAGTCTATTTCTGTTCTTTATACTATCAATGCTCTGCAATACAGTCTCCTCCATGCTACTCCTCCTTTGCTTGCTTGGAATTCTTCAATGTGAATCTCTCTTGGGTTTTTCTTTTGTTTTCTTCAACACTATCTGATCTGAGCTTATTCTTCAGTTTGGCTCTTAATTTGTTCTTAGTCGCCCTGTACACACATATATTATCTTCAGACTGGAATCACATAGATTCTACCCAACCATTAAGTCCTTTATCACTCACAAAGACTTTAAACATTGAATTTTAATTCATTCAGCATGGTTTACCACATAGAAACCATAAATTTATAGTTACAGATCACTCAACACATAAAAGGAATGACACACACATTCATAATGAACTCAATTTCCTCATTCATTAAATAAATGTACAAATACAAATAAAAACCCTATTTATAATCTAGCTTCGGCCAGATGCGCCTTTTACATGGCCCTTTCTCTTCCTCCTTCTCTATTCCCGTAGGCTTACAATTAAGCTTCCTCTTTAAGAATCTATCTATCTTTGTTTCCACTCTACCTATTTGTGCCTTTGAGGCTTTACAAATATATACAAAAGGTTCTATAACCAATTCTGATCCATATCCATAGGTTACTCAACAAAATCCTAAAAATCCTCTAAGTCCTCAATTAATTTCTAAAATATCTTCTTTATCCCTTGAAGATCTCAACATTCAATTAAATCTTAAGGATCCTCCATAAATCATGAGCTACTTTCTAATCTAATATTTACAATATTTCAGAATATATAAATCCACACTAATCACTCATCAACCACTCATGTTCTCCTACATTCGAGAACATTTACAAATATTCCTCTCAATATTTAATTAAATCCTATTCTAAATGTCTCACATAAATCACTCAAAATATTGAGAATTACATTAATTAAATAAATAAGAAATCAAATCTTTTGAAAAACATAAGGCCCCCTAGATTCTATTAAATTTACACATTTTCGGAACCATGATGCTCCTGCATCAGACTCCCAAGGTAAAAAATAAGCATGACCTCCAGATCATGTGTTTCTAATCTCTGTCCTCCAGGATCCCATACTTTGTTCTTTAGTGATTTCCTTGCTTCTTTCAACTTCTATTCACGTACTTTGTTTTCTTTCCTTGGTTCTCTTGGTTTCTAGATCTTCGTTTGGAACACTCCATTGGATTTTCCTTTAATTTTTGTTACAGTCCAGCCTTTCATCCAATTGATTATTTCTCTTCTCTGTATATAGCTCCTTTCCTTATGTTCATTTCTCATAAGCTTCATCAAATTCTCTATTTCTCTATCCAAATTACTTTGCTGCTTCTATCCTTTCCTTTGTGTAAGAGTTTCAAAACTCTTATTATCTTCCTTTTCTTCTCCAAGTCTTTCAAAGATGCATAAGAAATTTGAATGTTTTTTTCCCTGCTTTTCCATGACAGAGTTAGCACTTTCAGATACACCAACAATATTGCATTGCATGAGGTATTCTTTTCCCGTGTCAATATTTACTTCTAGCTGCTGATTACAATTCCATTCTCCTTCATTGTTATCGTCTTTGAAGACAAAAAATTTCCATCTTCATACTACCTTTGAACTTCGCTCTTACCTTCAAAAGATAAGATATTGTAATACTCCCAAATGGGAAAAGCAGGAATATAGTGCAAAATTTTGGAACAATAACGCAAATCATCATTTATGAAGCAAGAGGCCAATATGGATACCTTTCATATGTTATTAAAACAACAAAATATACATAAGAAATGGGCCATAAGTTGCATAACAGAAAATACAAGCCTCCAATGGACAAGAATCATGAAATAAGAGGTGTTGCAACCATGTATAAAAGCTGGAAAAACCTTACAGCGTTATTTTATTGGCTCTGCAACAGCCATAGATTATACATCAGATCTAGAGCTGATATGTGCTTCAAAATTTAGATCTATATCAGATCCATGCACTATACAAGCTTCTCTATAGAACCCCTCAATGGTTTTCAGCAAAACACCAAGTACAAGTTATAGATCTGAGATCTAAGACTACAAATATATTGAAAAATATAGATCTAGAAAGTGTGGCTAATCTGATATGATCAATACAATAGCCTCCTCCAATAGATCTCGAAAGTGAAGGGCAGATCCCCAACACTTGAAAACCAACTCTCCAAATGGTGTGCTAAACCACCCTGCAACTCCTCCTATAGAAATAACACAGATCTAGAAGTAAAACTATGATGTAGGGATAATGATGTGGTTTTCCTAATGCCAATATCTGAAAATAAGATCAAATTCCTTCAATATTTTCCTCCCAATGAAGTAGAAACCTTCTGCACTGAAAATGAGCATTGAAATGGCCTAGATCTAGAGATCTAGTCTACACTTGCTGCAGCTTGCAAAGACAACCAAACCCTCAATGGAATATTTGTTGTAGTTGAAAGAAGAAGCTTGGCCTTAAGCCAAATAGTGGACAATGTAGTGCAAGACTCCTCCAAGAGCTCCTCAATGGAAGAGGTGGGATTCCTGATCAAGAACACCCTGTGCTAAACAACACTCTATCTCAGCTAAATAGAAAGAGAAAGATATATGTCTAAATAGACCATATATTAAAAAATATCATATACATCAAACTCCTTCATATGCCTGCAATCCTCTTCCTGAAATATAATATGAGCTTGCAAACCCTAGGTCCCATCCAAAAATATCACTACATTCACACAAAGCATATCCATCTAAAACTACACTGTCCATCATTGATGTCCACTCCTTCATAACAACGTTGTTGATTTGGTTAAGGTTGACCCAGTCAAAGTGATCCAACCCCTTTCACACCAGGGATGCTTTAATTATGCTTCCAAGATTTGTCTCTTTCACATTTGGTATTGATTTATTCATTATTAAGGAGAAATATGGACCTCCTTTTCCCTCTTATTCTTTAAACAAAGTAATGAAACAAAATTTAATATTCCAATTAGCTCATGACTAATTGGGAATATTACAGTCCTCCCTTCCCAAATGTTTCTTGTCCTCAAGCAACTGACAAGGTGAGTTTTGCAACTCTTTCCTTCCTCCATTGGTGACACCAACATGTGATAAGCTTCCCTCATAGGCTAAGTGTTCACCAATCCATCCCTCCATGAATTTCTCCTCCAAAGTTCTCATGAGATGCAAATAATCCATCCCATAAGGAGACAATAGCTCAAATGAAACAAACATGGGTTGCCAAATGTTCTCCCTAAAACATGTAGCATAGTGAACATGGAAAATCTCCATCCAATAGGGCACATACATAACTGCCATCCTCCCTCCATACATTCCCATAAAAATTACAAGTACATCATCCATGTATGGGATCAAAATTACATACATACAAACATAAATCTGTGCATATGGAGGTGGGTCATAGTCCCACATGTGGAACCAGTGCAGTGCATCTCCTTACTGCATCAGATAATGATGTGGTAAGTGTTTTACCCACCACTTACTTTCTTCCCAAGTCATATCACTATGGATGAAAGTGTGAGATATGTTTGGTGCTTTTGGAATGCACCCACAATGATACAAAATATTCTCCCTTTTTCCTCCAAGGGAGTGGCCATGTTTAGAAATTTTTGTGGCCCAAAGTTGGCCATGAGGTTTATATGGTATATTTCTCCTCCTTGGAGCTATGGCTTGCATAAACATAGTAAAAGAATGCATATGTTCATAAAATAAAACATTAGGTACACAATCATATCTTTCACCAACATTTCTCCTCATACAAATGGAGTGGTGCATAGATCTATCTCCTCTCTCAAAAGAAGGAAGAGATGGCTGAATTAAGTCCTTTATAGAGTTATGTTGTTGTCCCAACTCCACATGGTTCATGCATCTTTGAAAATGTTTATATAGTTCTCCTTCAAAGCCCTTCCAAGTGTAGCTTCTCATGATGATATTGTAGAATCTCATGGAATATGTGTGGCTGAAAAAGAACTCTTCAGAATCCCTTTGTAACAAATTCTCCTTGAGCTTGGAGGCTCTAGATAAGAATATACTACCATGATAGTAGATGACTCCTCCTTGGATTGAATAGCCCTCTTCATGTAGCTGGTCATCAAGTATCATGCATGTGTGAAGATCCTTGGAATAATTCACCAACAATTGGGATTTCCAATATGGATCAATCTCCCATAGTGACAACGTTGATGATCTATCAAAAGGAATGTTTTTCATATGGTTTTTCTCCTTCTTGACATCTCCCATGTCAAAGGTGCATGTTGGAAGTTTTTTATTCCCTCCTTGCTGCCCTCCTTGAATATGTACATGCTCAAATAAAGACTGAGGCTTTTGAAAGTTAGTCTCCCATGGGAGGCTATCATCTATCCAATACCTTCTTGGTTCAATCAAAACATGCATGTGTGGCCACCATATTCTATTATTTATGGAATATTTCCCTCTAAGTGAGGTCATATTCTAAGTCTCTAGAGCCAAGGAATGGTCTCCTTGCCCCATGACAGTGTCATCCTCCAATCTTGCAGAATTTCCTCTCAACGCGGTATGAGATGAGAAAGTGGGTATTGGAAATAGTGGAAGGATGTATTCCTCCTTCTTGAGCTTACCCATGCCTCTCAGCGCTGTATTTTTTTCTTCTAATGCTCCCATCCTTCTGGGATCTATGAAAGGAGCATCACGATGTGAGACATATTTCACCAAATATGAATCAAGTGGTCTCCCAGGGGGTTTACCATAAGATAATGATGTCTTATGGATCATCCTCATGTGCATAATAGATGGGATCATCATATCCCTACTTCCACTATGAAAATTCATCTCTGTTTCTTGTGTGGAAGTTTCATGACAGTTGGGTATTACTCTTAATGATGCAAGAATTCCTCTAATTGGAGAAATTTCCCCCTCCTAACCTCAAGGTGGTGGTGGATAATCTCCTGCTACTCCAGCACTGTGACCCCTCCCTTATTCTTCTTCTTCTTCCTCCTAATCATCTGAGAAGACCTCTATGTAGTGTGTTTTTCCTGCAACACATCTATGTCTAGGTGCCCAAGCTTCTTCGCAAGTGAAGAAAAGCTTCCTTCTTCTTAGATCTCTCCAGAAATAATAATCAAGAGGTTTCTTGTGTTGACTCTCCTTTGAAGGAGCAGTCTTCTCTTCTTTTCCCTTTGTTGGAAAAGAGGGCTTATGATGAAATGCTTCATTTTCTTTTGGCAAGGCATCTTGAAGGTCTCTAGCCCTTTCAACAGCATCATGTAGGGTAGTGGGCTTAGTATATTTAACCAACCCATGTAGGGGTTCATCTAACCCATCAATGAACATGTACACCCTTCTTGATGCAGACAAATCTGGAACCATAACAGAAAGTCTTAAAAATTCAGAGATGTAAGTTTTTGCATTACCTAATTGTTTCAAATTTACAAGGTTCATGAATGGTGCTTTAGGATCTATTCTATCAAATATTTCCACCAGCCTTCGAGTGAAATCTGAATAAGCAGTCACATTGGCATGAACCAATGTAGACAAGCCATGGAACTACCAGTCATGTGCTTCACCCTCAAGGTGTAGTGTTGCAATATTAATGGCCTCTATTTCTAGAACCTTGTTCAACTGAAAGTAGATGTCAATTTTTTCAACCCATGATTTGGCAGTGCACTTGGATGACCCATAAAAGTTGGGTAAAAATAATCTGCCCATAGTGTAGTGACGATCATGATTCTAAATGAACCCACCACCTCTATGATGATGCCTTGGTCTTCTATTTTCCTTTATTTGAAATAACTCCTGAAAACTCAAGTGGTCCTTGAATCTCTGAGTTTGAGATTCATACTCCATAAAATAGTCTTCAAGGGATTCTTTCTCCTAAAACCCTTCATTTCCCACAACCAAAAATGTAGGCATAGTAGAGAGTTGGGAAACTTGTGTTTGATGCACTGGTTGATCATTCCAGTGGGGATATATGCCAGAGCCTTCACAATGATGAAATCCTTTGTCTATCCATCCTCATTTCTTTGATCTCTCTAGCAATATCTTGCATGGCTCTAAGAAGGATATTAGGAAACTCCTTCTCTTCATCTTCACCTCTAGATAAAGGGGTTTTACCCTTGTCTGCTTTGTCATTTGTATAATCAAACCTTCTATGGCTTCTTCTTTGATACCTCTTCTCTCTGTCGGTAAGAAGATCTCCTTCTTCAGATGACATATTGACTTTTTAGAATGCACAGGATGTGCCAAGATTATGCTCCAATACCACTGTAATATTCCCAAATGGGAAAAGCAGGAATATAGTGAAAAATAATGGAAAAATAATGTAGATAATCATTTCTGAAGTAAGAGGCCAATATGGAGACCTTTCATATGTTATTATAGCAGAAAAATATACATAAGAAATGGGCCATAAGTTGCATAACAGGAAATACAAGCCTCCAATGGACAAGAATCATGAAATAAGAGGTGTTGTAGCCATGTATAAAAGTTGGAAAACCCTTACAACATCATTTTATTGGCTCTACAATAGCAGTAGATTATACATCAGATATAGAGTTGATATGTGCTCCAAAATTTAGATCTATATCAGATCCATGCACTATACAAGCTCCTCTATAGAACCCCTCAAGGGTTTTCAGCAAACACTAAGTACAAGTTGTAGATCTAAGATATAAGAATACATATCTATTAAAAATACAGATCTATAAAGTGTGACTGATCTGATATGATCAATACAATAACCTCCTCCAATAGATCTCCAAAGTGAAGGGCAGATCCCCAACACTTGAAAACCAACTCTCCAAATGGTGTGCTAAACCACCCTGCAACTCCTCATACAGAAATAACACAGATCTGGAAGTAAAATTGTGTTTTAGGGATAATGGTGTGGTTGGCCTAATGCCAAGATTTGAAAATAAGTTCAAATCCCTTCAATACTATCCTTCCAATGAAGTAGAAACCTTCTCCACTGAAAATGAGCACTGAAATGGCCTAGATCTAGAGATCTAGTTTCCACTTGCTGCAGCTTGAACAGACAATCAAACCCTCAACAAGATCTGCATTGTAGTTGAAAGAATAAGCTTGGCCTTAAGCTAGATTGTATAAAATTTAGTGCAAGACTCCTCCAATAGCTCCTCAATGGAAGAGGTGGGATTCCCGATTAGGAACACCCTGTGTTAAACATCACTCTATCTCATCTAAACAGCAAGAGAGAGATATATGTCTAAACATATAATATATTCATTGCTATCATATACATCAACCTCCGTCATACGACTACCATCCTCTTCCTTAAATAGAATATGAGCTTGAAAATCCTAAGCCCCATCCAAAATGATCACTACATTCACACAAAGCATCTCCATCTAAAATTGTGTTGTCCCTTATTGATGGCCACTCCTCCATAACATCATTGTTTATTTGGTCAAGGTTGACCCAACCAAAGAGATCCAACCCCTTTCACACCAAGGGTTCTTTAGTTAAGCTACTAAGATTTGTCTCTTTCACATTTGGCATTGATTTATTCATTATTAAGGAGAAATATGGACCTCCTTTGCCATCTTATTCTTTAAACAAAGCAATGAAACAAAATTGAATATTCCAATTAGCTCCTGACTAATTGGGAATATTACATATATCCTCCATCTCCTTTATTACAAGTTCATTTGTATCTTCTTCAACACCTGCAAATACATCATAAACCTGACAATTAAAACTCACCTCAGTCTCCTTAGATGTTATACACATATCTTCTCCTTTGGGTGTAATTTTTTCTTCACTTTTAGGCTCTCTCAATAATTCCTCTAGCACTCTAATCTCTTCCTTACACTTAAAAAGTATAAAGTCATCTCTGGCCTTTCTCATAACAATCTCCAACAACTGTTCTTATTTTTTCCTGCCCATGCTAGTCAAACATCTCACAAGATCTTCATCTTTTCCTTCCTTCACATCTTCACTTTCTTCATCAAAGAAAATACCTTGCTCAGGTTTACAGAAGTAAACTTATTATGCTTGCTTTTGGTTACCAATACAAGCCAAAATTCCTCTGCTTACAACTCTATCAGTATGCTGAAAAACAATATCTTCCTTCAAATGTGTATCAGTTTCCTCAAGAGACCTAACCATCTCATCCTTCTTCTTTAAAACATAATTCATATTTTGTCTCTCCTCTTCTTTGAAAATACCCAAAGATTGTTCATCATCATGTATTACACCTGCAACCATACAAAAATTGTTAATTTCAAAATCATAAGGCATAGTAGCCTCAACTTATGTTTCAGACATCATTGTTCCATATTCAAGTTCGAAAGGAACTTGTTCATCTCCAACAAGTTTCTTTTGTTGTAAATCAACTCCTTCGAGCTTCTCTATCCTCAATTGAACATTCATTATCTGCTCAAGCTTCCTCAGCTCTTCCATTAGTTGCATATTCACCTACTGCTTTCTCTTCACTTGTAGCCTATGCCATTTCACTTTCTTTCTCATATTCCAACCATACCTATGGTCTACCTTCTTTCTCTACAACATATCCATCAATAATGAAATTTGGAAATTTATCTTGGCTTTCTCTATGTCAATCTCTTCTTGACTTATCTTCTCTATGATATTCACCTAGTAATATTTCTCCACTCTTCTTCTGTTGTGACTTCTCTTTGAACCTCTATTATGACTATCAATAGTCATTATTATGTCTCTTGTGAACTGCATTTATTCACTTGTGAATTACACTAAGCCTCACCTTCTTAGAAAGTTTCCATACCTGCTGCAAGTAACTCACCAAGCATTCTCTCCTTTAAGCTCGGTATTCTGGTAACACTGGGTCTTTATTTCTAGAACCTTTATTGAGCAACTCCTTTGCTCCTTGGCTTCTGTAATTCAAATTTCTTATGAGAACACTCTAGTCATCTCTGTAAAACCTTCAACTTGAACATTTAGGTTCTTTTCCATGTTTCTTCAGAGTATCCACTTTACTCTGCCTTCAAGAATACTACGGGTTCTTCTTTTCTTTATAACTCCTCTTTCTGTCCTTGCTGAGATATTCCTTCTTTTTCTGCAGCCTGAAAAACTCAAATCAGATTTAAATAAAACAATACCTACATGATTTCACAAGCAGTCTGATTCCACTCTTGACATTTGAATGGATCTCCATTATTCATAAGAAAACAATTATCTCTTTGTCAAATTTTACCGTCTGACTTTCTTTCTGCACTTGGCTCCACCTTTTCAAATTTAAAATATGATGCCTACTCCACTGATCCACAATCATGCTGAATCTCATTTTGTTTTTCTACCACTGTCTTCTGCATAGTTTAACTCTATCATCATCATCAAAACTTTATTAGTTTTGATTTCTCCTCTGAAGAACATACCTGCTCTAACTTTCTCCCAAAATAGTTTTTACTTGCTCTGATACCAAATAATGCAACCATAAGGTCGCAATAAACAAATATGTAGGGTTAGCAGAATTAACCCCACATTTACCCACCTTAAACTTTGAGATTCATCTTTTAAATCAAATGCACATGAAAGCTTTAACTATGATTGCTAACTCAATATAATAAACTTTACCTTTATGCTTTCATGCCCCTTCACATTACCTTCTTTCATTCACGGCTTCAAAATTATACAATTACCTCAGACCTATGGGTTATGGAACACATAACTACTTTATACATGCATCGTATTATAACCTCAAATTTAAATACAACATACATACCTATGCGATCAAATAACACACACTTTAAACCAGACTGCATGTAAACTCAATCATGTGTAGACATGCTGAACTTCTCACTGGAGGGTCGCACTATACCTTGAAACAATCACAACTCATTGCAATAGCTTGCCCACAAGTTTAACGCTATACCAATAATGCTAAACCATAAATCTTGTGAAGTGTGCTATTGCGTAGTGCTGACAAGTGGAATCCCTTCATCGCATCCTTCTTTCAATCCTTACCGCATCACAACCAAAACAACATACCTTGTGACGTCTTAACGTCAAATCTTAAAGTTGCCGATGTGAGATTTTGTGATCCACTATCCGCTGTTTATTTGCTACACTATCCAATGGTCTTCACGTTATCCCTCCATCTCATCACATCTTATATTGTTTTACTTGTGAAGTCATCGTGTCCTTTCATCTCTCACCTTCGGATCTGCGATTTAATATTATCCATCTGCTCACCTTCACGTGGCTCTTCTTCGCCTCTTATGTTTGCATTGATCTCTTCTGTCAATTCTTAAATCTTTGATTTTGCGATTCGATCCTCGCCATAGATTCCTACTTTGGAATTCTTCCCTATTTTTCTATCTTTAGTCTATTTCTATTATTTATATTATCAATACTCTGCAATATAGTCTCCTCCATGCTACTCCTCCTTTTCTTGTTTGGAATTCTACGATGCGAATCTCTCTTTGGCTTTTCTTCTGTTTTCTTCAACGCTATCTCTTTTGAGCTTATTCTTCGGTTTGGTTCTTGATTTATTCTTACTCGCCCTGCAGACACATCTATTAGTTTCATATTGGAATCACATATATTATACCCAACCATTAAGTCCTTTATCACTGAGAAAGACTTCAAACATTGAATTTGAATTCATTCATCATGGTTTACCACACAGAAACCATAAATTCATAGTTATGGATCACTCAACACGTAAAAGTAATGATACACATAGTCACAATGAACTAAATTTCCTCATTCATTAAATAAATGTACAGATATAAATAAAAACCCTGTTTACAATCTAGCTTAGGCCAGATGCCCCTTTTACATGGCCCTTCCTCTTCCTCTCTCTCTATGCCCGTAGGCTTACAATTAAGCTTCCTCTCGAAGAATCTATCTATATTTTTTTCCACTCTACCTGTTTGTGCCTTTGAGGCTTCAAAAATATCTAGAAAAGGTTCTGTAACCAATTCTGGTTCAGATCCATAGATTACTCAACAAAATCCTAAAAATCCTCTAATTCCTCAATTAAATCCTAAAATCTCTTCTTTATCCCTTGAAGATCTCAACATTCAACTAAATCCTAAGGATCCTCCATAAATCATGAACTAATTTCTAATCTAATATTTACAATATTTCAGGATATCTCAATCCACACTAATCACTCATAAACCACTCATGTTCTTCTACATTCGAGAACATTTACAAATATTCCTCTCAATATTTAATTAAATCCTATTCTAAATGTCTCACATAAATCTCTCAAAATATTGAAAATTACATTAATTAAACACTTAAGAAATCAACTCTTTTGAAAAACAAGAGACCCCCTAAATTCTATTAAATGTACACATTTTCAGAAGCATGATGCTCCTGCATCGATTAAAATTACCTATGTGCATAGGTATGTCACCTATCTTCAATGTGACTGATTTTTACCCCTATTGAGTTGATAATGAAAGTTCCACTACAGTGAATGAGAGCAGTGGAGAATCCAGTGAGCAGAGATGGATGAAGCAGATGGCTATAGAAGAGGATCTAAAATATGAAAGAATCTTGGACACCATAGTTACAAATCACACTGGGGGAAAATAGTATCTGGATTTTTTTTTAAAGTGGGAGGACCATCCGATGGAGGACTATACATGGATGAGTGCTAGAAATCTACAAAAGGTAGGCTGCTGTGTAGAGGACCTTATGAGAAGGTTTCTCTGTAGAGGAACTAATCCCAAAGCAAATGACCCTTAAACCCTTAAGCTATAATCCTCGAACCCTTAAGCCCTAAACCCTTAATCCCTAATCCCTTTATAAAAAATCCTTAAATCACCTAACACCCAAGTCATTGACCATGTTATCACTCAAAATTTTACCCAATTATGAAAGGAAAATCCTGATGTAACATGAAACTAGTCCTTTAGATTGGAGACTAGAATTTTCGATCTAGAGAGTGATATCTCTATGGGTCTTTTATATAGTGTCACTTCAACAAGAGCTCATCTAATACAAAAATTTCCAAATTTTCAACTAGAATAGGAGGTATAAATTTGGTAGGGAAGAGAAGCTAAAAACATTAGGCATGGAGTCAAAAGGTCTGAAAATTAATCAAGAGGTCTCCAAGATGACGGTGGTATGGAAAAATAAATTACAGAGGAAAGGTTGGTGGAATTTCCTTAAACAAAATTATCAGTGAGAATGGTGGTGGAATAAAGAAAACAACCCATCAAAATAGGGCATGAGAGATGAATTATGCGGTGATTTAGAAGGAAAATAGTGAAAGTGTGAGATTGCGATGAAAATAGAGCATCAAATATGAATTATAAATCCATTTTTCTTACATTCAGACACTGAATATAGAACCTGAAAGGAAAAAATCATTAAATAACATAGTCTGGAAAATACCAACGCATGAATCTCTCACTTCAATTTCTCAAGTACTTTTGATCTTGACAAAATTTAATTAATTCTAGATTTATTTTTACAAACACACAATAATTTTTCTTTTCTCAAAATTCCAACCTTTTCCTCATCGTGATGAGAAAATTTATACAAAATTTACAAATTATTCAATTCTATAATATTTGGGAAAAAAAACCCATTATTAGAAACAAAATAAGATAAATTTTCAATTTGTAGCAAAAATCTTGGATTTTCTATGAGTCACAATTAGTTGAAGTAGAATATTCCTACAATTCAATCGATTTCTCACTGAATGAATTTATCCTCTGTTAGATGATTTTTGATGGGAATGATGTTGCTATCATCTCTCTATACAACGTATCCAATTATTTATGAAAATCATAAAATATCAGTCGTATATCATTGATGGCTCTTCTTGTTCAATTAAGAAGATTAAAATATTTTTTTCTAAAAGATCGATTTTTTTTACCTGTTAGATTAGGAGAAGTATGATTGAATTGTGATGCACCATTCTTCTTTTCATGAAACTTGGCTTCATACTCTTCATCTCAGACAGGCACTCCTTAATCATTCCAAAATCTTGGTAGAGTTTGCACAAGAAGGTCATGGAAGATATCTTTAAAACCTGATTCTTGCTTAACATATAATTTTATTTTCCTATCATGTCCTTTACTAAGCCGTCTTTCATAATATACTTTTTATATTGAAAGACAAGGTCAACCCTATATTGTATTCCTAAAAAAACTAATTGAGATTATGTCCCTGTGTTAAGAAATCTTACAACATTTATGGATTTGACATGTTTATATCCTAGATCCTTTTGAAAAATGGAAGCCTGAGTCAAACAAGAATTTTATAATTCATTTTCATCTTCAACCTGTGAAAAATAATCCTTTATTCTTTTAAGTTCCACAATAATATGGTTTCAAATAACATATTTAGTATTAATAAAACTCAGCTTCATTGATTTTAATCCTACCTTTAATTCTTTTTGTTAAGCCAAATCTTCCTCAAGGGACTTTGTTTTATATTCAGTATCTTAATCTAATTTAGTCAACTCCATTTTTAATTTTACGCGCTCCATATCTTTAACAATAAATTTTAACAATTATTTGGATAATGGAATATCAAGATGAGGCCCTAAGAGATGTTCAAACTATGATTTTAAAAGCATTTGAACTTCTTGATTTAACTCTTCAATTTTATTTCTTAATACTCCAATGGTTCCTTTAGCGTCCTATAATTTCATTTCCAAGTCCTCATTTTCCTCAAGTACTATAATAAGATCTGGAGTTTGAGGACAAGAATCATGTGGAACTTTGAGCTCTTTCTTTGGGACTTGGATTGTTGTTTCTTTTGCTTCTGGTAAATTTGAAACTTAAACATTACTTTCATCATCATCAAGTTCCATAATATTTCTTTCATATTCATCTTTTCTAGTAGAAAATATTTTTTTTGTACCTTCACTGTCTTCAATTGATTCTCTAATTTATTCATAGTTAACTATATTTTTTCTTTTGTAATGGACTCATTAACCAAATATGTACAAATGAGTTGACCTTCTTGTTTGAAAAAAACAATTTTATCAACAATATTAAACTGTTTCATATTCAATTTCATTGAGTCCTCTTATATCCTTCATCATATTTACTTCCTTTAGGAATAGGCTCTATCACTACAATATTTATAGACATGTATTTGTTATCTACCACAGTAAGTAAATGAGGAGGATATTTTCTTTTAATTTGTTCAACTTTATCCTGTCTATCCATGTAACCTTTTCATTTGATTTCACTATAAAAGGTTTTGATAGGATTTTCAATTGATATAGTTACACTATCTATTGACTGAACAACCTTAACTTTTGTTGAATACTTCTCATGAATTTGAATAACAAGATCTCTTGTAGAGGTTTTGTCTTTTGACTTATATATTACAAGCATAAAATATTTTTCCTGGGAACCTTTTGACCTCTTTCTCCTTTATTGCCCAGTGACATCTTCTTCATTTATCTACATCATATCCTTAGTAAATGGCCTTTTAGCTTCACTATCAAGTTTTATCAAGGTAACTATTTTTGCCTCTGCTTGCCCTTGCTTTGAAACTCCTTCTAATTTCTCAGAGCAATTTTCTTCATTTCCCAATTGATTTTGATCAACATTTTCAATAATTGACCATTATAGATTGTTTGATGGCCTTTTCATTTCTGAATTACCTTGATTTTTATATTCAACACTTCTTATATTTTTTATTTTGGATGGAATGGTATCATGAGGATCATAGTCACATGCTTCATTATATTCAAAATTGAAACAAGTTAGAAATTGATCAATCATTAGGGGATTTTAAGGTCTAAAATGAGCCTCCTAAGGAAATTATAAAATAATAATGGAAATAATAAAATACTATTAGATTACATCATCAAATTTTAGAGGGAAAAAAGAACTAATTTTTCAACTAGTTGATCATGTGATCATGTCCAAGAGAAAAAAAATGCTCAAAATTGGAACTTCTCAGAATTGGTTGCAAACTGAATGACCCGATAGGCCTCCTTGCTACGATTCTGGCACCGTGAACGGGACCCAAATCCGATGTCATATGAAGAAGATATTGAGGTTTTAGAATGCCCAATAACCTTCAAAACATGACTTTTGAACATAAAAATTTGTCATCTTCAAAAAAGTTTTATGGCAAAAATTTCATTTCTATATGGTTTTTTGGTGGCCTATTAGAGCGTGCCACGTGGCCTACCTAGAGGCCACCACGTGGCCCGATACCCAAGGTTCAAGTCTCATTCAAAAATTATTTTTTGGTGGGCAGACCCGACCCGACCTGAATGGAGTCGGGTCACCCTGAACGCATTCGGGTTAACAGTTTGGCACTACCCGACGTGAGCGTTTAAGGGCTAGCTAGTAACAGCCTCATGCAGGTGCAGTCATTTAGTTCAGGCGGGCAGAGGTCGACCCAACCTAAACACAAAAGGGTCAATTGTTTGGGTTCATCGTGTATTATGTGAATGAGCAGAGTTTTAAAGAGCTTTAACCCTGAGGGCTTACGGGCGGAAGACTTGTGACCTTGCACCAGGACCATGGGCTTAAAGCCTTTACACCGACAGAATTTGTAAAGGGGATAGCCCTCAGAGCTAGCCCTGACCTCAATATGACCAGTTGCGGAAAACCAAGGGTGCGGCTTTTAAAACCATAACCGCACGGTTCGGAGGGGCCATGTGGCCAAGCCTTCACATTTAATGCAAATGGATAACGTCACAGTTTGTTCGGTGGTTAGTGCGGAACCATATGTGACCACTTGCATTGAAATTTAACTTAAATACTAGTGGTTTCTGCCTAACTTGGCGTGCTCCATCAAATTTGGCATAAGTTTCCATTTTTATCGATGCTAACTGTAGTTTATCCAAATTTGGTGGGGTTTCCAAGGGACATTAGGCAAAAAATTGTGGAGGTCATAACTTCTCCAATATTGGACCAATTTGGATGAAGTTTTGGTCAATTTTAGGTATTATTAGCATTCTGGAGTCATTGGGATAGGTTACTATGCTAACAGAGGTGTTCTTCAACCATTTTTTCTTCAGGGAAGCTTGGAGAGCCATAAGGGCCATGAGGGAAATGGAGCTACATTGGGCTACACTTCACTATTTGAGGTGAAATAAAAGCCATAATTAGCTTATTTCTGTCTTCTGAATTCATTTTCACAGCTTTTTCAACCTATTTAGGCTTATTTCTCACTGTAAAACCAATTTTAGCAGCCTAATAGAGCAAGGACATGCCCATTGGGAGCCTTGGACCCAACAGATGTAGCCCAGGAGGGGTAAACTGCCTCATCATGTTGTTATGGTGAAGTTATGCTACTGTTTATTTCTGATTCAAGATGTTAAACAATAATTTCAATTCACATTCCCTCACACATAAACTCAAAAATATTTACCAAAAATACTTTGTTTAATTTGCAAGACATGATAAACACTTTGCACACTTAATTAAATGGAAATGGATAATTTGAAAAACATATACAAATAATTTCATTTTCAGATCAGATGGTATCAGAGCTAAGGATTTGAGCCTTAGGAGCTAGAGTTTAACTCAACATTTTTTTTGTGCAAAGATATAGTTGATTGTTTACAAGTTTTGACGCTTACTAGGCTTAAACTCGAGAGAGGTGAATGACACTTGGTTAGTGCACAAAGTAATCCTCAACCAAGAAGTGCCAGAGAGCCACCTCTAAGAGCCATAGAAGCAACTTCAAGCATGTCTTCAAGAGAGGGAGAAACTCCTAAAGATATGGATCCCAAAGAAGAGGAACGAGTGTTCCGAAAGGCTTTCTTGGACATGAAGGAGATGGTGAGGATACTCTACCAAGAAAGGAATGATAGGCTTGTTGGAGAAGGGTCCAAAAACTAGAAATAAGGAGAGGGTTCTTCAGGAGGAAATAAAAGTGATGACAAGTCAAAGAAAGGACACGGAGGAAATGGTGATCCACCATCCCCATATTCATCCTCTTCCTCTACATCGTCATCCTCAACTTCGGTGAATCAATCTCACAAGTCTAAAACCACTGGTAAAAGTCCATTTTTAAAGCTTGATGTTAAATTTGAGTTGCCTATGTTTAACGGTGAAGTCAATGCAGAGAAAATTGACAATTGGATAAGACAGTTGGAAGTTTACTTGAGGATACAGAACCTTCATGATGACGACACCAAGATACAGTTAGCCTCTTTGAGAATGGATGGAGCAACATTGGTATGGTGGGAAGCCAAGACCAAGGATGAAATTAAAAAACATGGTAATATCACTTTATCATGGGATGAATTTATTACTGCAATTAAAAATCAATTTTATGCATTAGCTCATTTACAAAAGGCTATCATGAACTGGCAAAACTTCAGACAACTTAAGGGACAAAATGTACAAGACTACACCCAAGAGTTTAGGAGAAGAGCACTCTTATTAAGGGTAGACTTACAAAGTCAAGATACTTTGCTGAAATATATAGGTGGTTTGCATAGCTACCTTAGACATACTATCCTTATGTTCAATCCTACTAGTCTAGACGAAGTTTGTGTACAAGCTACACATTTAGAGGCTAGAGGGAAAAACACTTTTGATGAGGGTAGAAACAAGCCTTTTAAGGGGAAAAACAAAGATAAAACCTTTAAGGGAAAAGGAAAAAAGAATGCATCTGTCAAACAAGAGGGTGAGAAAGTGATATGTAAACACTGTTCAAGAGAAGGCCATGAAGAGAAAAACTATTGGAAATTACATCCTGAAAAAAGAACTCAGTTTAACAAAAACAAAGGAAAGAAGAAAACTGCAACTACTACAACTACACCACAAGACTTAGGTGATGATTCAGGTGACGAAACCAAAATTGCAGCCATGGGTTTGAAAAGTATGAAGGGAAAGGAAACTGAAACTAAGCCAAGCACTAGTACTTCAAACTCTCATGTACAAGCTCCAAATGAGGAAGAAAGAATTGAATTGTTCCATGTGAGGGTAGTCTCAAAACATACAAAAATTGACACACTGTTTGACAATGGGTCACAAGCCAATCTCATATCAGAAGACTTGGTCAAATAGCTTAAACTTGAGACCATTCCACATCCAAAGCCTTATCCACTTGGGTGGATATGCAAGGATGCAAAATTACAAGTCTCAAGAAAGTGCATATTGCGATTTGCAATTACTGAACACTTTATTGACACAGTCGAACTTGATGTAGTACCGCTTGATATATCAGGAATTTTTTTGGGAAGTCCTTACTTATTTGACAGGAAAGCGATCTTCCATCGCCATGAAAATAAGTATCATCTCTTTAAATATGGCAAGGATTTCATTGTCAGAGCACATCACAAGAAGGAAAATATAGCGATGGTAAATGCGAGACAGGTAAAAAGGCTAGTGAATTCTAGTAAGAGTTTTGTACTTCTTATGGTTAAGCCCAAGGTTGATGTGAATCATGAGTCATTTGAAAATTGTGATTCCAAGCTTAAATCAGATTTATATGATGTAGTTGATGCACATCATGAGATGTTTCAGGAACCAACAGGTTTACCTCCTAAAAGGGAGATTCAACATGAAATCCATTTACATCAAGATTGTCCTCTTCCTAACATAGGCATGTACCGCATGTCTATCATGGAGAATGCTGAAATCAAGAGGCAAATTAAAGACTTGTTGGACAAAGGATTCATAAGACCAAGCACTTCGCCATGTGGGTCACCGATAGTGTTGATTCCAAAGAAAGATGGAACTTGGCACATGTGTGTGGACTTCAGGGCATTGAACAAAATAACGGTAAAGAATCGTTACCCACTTCCAAGGATAGATGATTTGTTGGATCAGCTGAAAGATGCTAAATATTTCACTAAGTTAGACTTACGTAGTGGTTATCATCAAGTTAGAATTGCAAAAAGTGACATTTGGAAGACAACATTTAAAACCAAACAGGGACTCTTTGAGTGGCTTGTTATGTCGTTTGGTTTATGCAATGCACCTGCAACTTTCATGTGGGTAATGGATGATGTCTTACGTCATTTTCTTGATGATTTCATTATTTTCTACTTAGATGACATCTTAATTTTCAGCAAGACTAGAGAAGAGCATGTCATGCATGTTAAGAAAGTACTTGATATTTTGAAGAAAAATCAGTTGTTTCTTAAAATGTCAAAGTGTGAATTTGGGAAAACTTCTTTGGTTTATTTGGGACACATAGTAGGAGGAGGTGCTTTGAGAATTGATCCTTCTAAGGTAGAAGCCATTGTGAATTGGCCTACTCCCAAATCCATTACATAGGTAAGAATTTTTTTGGGTGCAACTCAGTATTGGAGGAAGTTTATTTCTAACTTCTCTGCCATAGCAGCTCCTATGCATGCAGTGACAAGTGTGAAGCGTGCTTTCCAATGGGGAGGCAAGAAATAGAAAGCTTTCGAGTCTTTGAAAGAGAAGATAATTTCAGCTCCATTCCTTGCATTACCAGACTTGAGATAGCCATTCGAGATTGAGATCGATGCTATTGATTACGCCATGGGTGCAGTTCTCTTACAGCATGGTAAGCCTATCGCATTTCATTCTGAGACATTTAATGGTGCTGTTGTGAATTATCCTACATATGATAAGGAGTTGTATGCGTTGGTACAAAGCGTCAAAAAGTGGAAACACTATTTGATGGGCAAAGAAACAGTTGTTCATACCGACCATCATCCTTTACAGTACTTGCAGTCGCAAAGTAAATTGCAGCAGTTGCGACATTTCAGATGGATGGGCTTCTTACAAAAATTTCAGTTGGTAATAAGGTACAAGAAAGGTATTTTCAATAAAGTTGCTGATATGCTTTCAAGGCCTATTATTAGTGCTACTACTTTACTTAAGAATGATTCTATTGTACATGAGAGCTACATAGAACAATATGCATCAGATGTTGATTTTAAGGATATGTATGCTAACTTGAGTGAAGGGAATCATGTTGAGGAGAATGATTATCATTTGCATAATAATTTGTTGTTTCATATGGGCAAGTTATGTATACCACAGGGGGAGAGACTAAGCATCATGAGAGAAGCTCATTCTTCTCTTATTGCTGGACATTTCGGGGTAAGCAAAACGGTGGCACATTTACAGAGGTATTGTTATTGGCCTTGCATGGTAGATAGTGTTTCACATTTCATTAGAGGTTGTTCATTATGTGCTACAAGCAAGCCTAGCAATAGGAAGCTTGGTTTATATACGCCATTACCGGTACCTTCTAGACCATGGGAAAGTGTTTCTATGGATTTTGTTGGAGGTCTACCATTATCTAGAAAGCAACATGATTATCTTTATGTAGTAGTTGATAGATTCAGCAAGATGTGTATTCTTATGCCATGTAAGAAATATATAACTGCTGAAAAAACTTCTGGTTTATATTTTCAACATGTATGGGTTCATTATGGCTTGCCTACTTCTATTTTTAGTGACAGGGATTCCAGATTTGTTGGAAATTTTTGGTCCAATCTATGGAAGATGATGGACACCAAGTTGAAGAAGAGTTCTGCTTTCCATCCGCAAATAGATGGCCAAATAGAGGTAGTGAATATAACCATTGTACATATTTTGATAGGTTATTGTAGCAAGAATCCCAAGCTTTTGGATGAGCACTTGCATTACATTCAACATGCTTACAACCGGGCCAAGCACTCTTCTACAAATACTTCACCTTTTGAAGCTTGCTTTGGGTATTTTCCTAAGTCACCTTTAGATTTAATTCTTGAGAAGGATGTTACCATTGATGGGCATAGTGAAATTGACAAAGATCACATGTTCATTGAAATAATTCAGCTCATACATCAGCAGCTTCAAGAACAACTTGAAAAAAGTCAAGGCAAGTACAAGGAGAGACATGACAAACACAAAATTGATCATAAGTTTCAAGAAGGAGATGAGGTATGGCTGCATATTAGTAAGGAAAGAATGCAAGGAGAAGGTAAAAATATGAAGCCTATTCATTATGGTCCATTCAATATCCTTAAACATGTTGGAAATAATGCTTTTCAACTAGATTTTCCTTCATATATGCAAATGTATTCCATTATGAATGTGGAAAATTTACGTTTGTATGAACCTCCTTTAATTGTTGATTATGAAAGTGACATTCAAATACCATCCATAGAGGATTTCTTGCTAGAATTTTTTGATGAGCTGAAAGAGGATGTTATCCTTGACAGAAGGAGACACACTTTGAGGAGGGGAAATGTTGATTATGTTCGAGTTGGTCTTAAAGGCAACAAACTGAGTAAGGAAATGTGGATTGAGGTGGAAAAGGTGAGGGATATGTACACTCATATTCTTAACAGGTAATTGAAGGCTTTTGGGGTCCAAAATCTTCCCAGTGGGTAGGTCTGATCAGGTGATCATGTCCAAGAGGAAAAAAATGCTCAAAATTGGAACTGCTCAGAATTGGTTGCAAACTGAACGACTGCATAGGCCTCATTGCTGTGATTCAGGTGTCATGAATGGGACGCAAATCTGATGTCGTATGAAGAAGACATTGAAGTTTTAAAACGTCCAATATCCTTCAAAATAGGACTTTTCAACATAAAAATTTGTCTTCTTCAGAAAAATTTTATGGAAAAAATTTCATTTTTATATGGTTTTTTGGTGGCCTATCAGAGGGTTCCACATAGCCTACCTGGAGGCTTCCACGTGGCCCCAAACCCAAGGTTCAAGTCTTGTTCAAAAATCATTTTTTGGTGGGCAGAACTGACCCGGCCTGAACGAAGTCGGGTCACCCTGAACACATTCGGGTCAGTAGTTGGGCACGACCCGACCCAAACGTTTAAGGGTCAATTTTTTGGGCGCGTCATGTATTCTATGAATGAGCGGAGTTTTAAAGAGCTTTAGCACTCAAATCTTATGAGTGGAAGACCTATGACCTCACGCTAGGACCATGGGCTTAAATCTTTTACATCGATAGAATTTGTAAAGGGGCTAGCCCTTAGAGCTAGCCTCGACCTCAATATGACTATTTGTGGAAAACCAAGGAAACGACATTTAAAACTATAACTACACAGTTTGGAGGGGCCATGTGGCCAAGCCTTCAAATTTAATGCGAATGGATAGCATCACAGTTTGTTCGGCGGTTAGTGCAGATCCGTATTTGACCACCCACATTGAAATTTAACTTAAATACTAGTGGTTTCCACCTAACTTGGCACGCTCCATCAAATTTAGTGGAAGTTTCCATTTTTATCGATTCTAACTGGAGTTTATCCAAATTTGGTGGGGTTTCCAAGAGACATTAGGCATAAAATTGTGGACGTCGTAACTTCTCCTATATTGGACCAATTTGGATGAAATTTTGGTCAATTTTGGGTATTCTGAGGATTTTGGAGTCATTGGGATAGGTTTCAGAGCTAACAAGGTGTTATTCAGCCATTTTTTCTTCAGGGAAGCTTGGAGAGCCATCAGGGCCATGAGGGAAATGGAACTGCATTGGGCTACACTTCACTGTTTGAGGTGAAATAAAATCCATAATTAGCTTATTTCTGCCTTCTGAATTCATTTTCACAGCTGTTTAAACCTATTTAGGCTTCTTTCTTATTGTAAAACCAACTTGAGCAACCTAATATAGAAAGGACATGCCCATTGGGAGCCTTGGACCCGACAGATGTTGCTCAGGAGGGGTGAACTACCTCATCATGTTTTTTTGTTGTTATGGCGAAGTTATGTTGTTGTGTATTTCTGATTCAAGATGTTAAACAATAACTTTAATTCACATTCCCTCACACATAAACTCAAAAACAGTTACCAAAAATACTTTGTTTAATTTACTAGACATGATAAACACTTTGCAAACTTAATTTAATGGAAACAGATACTTTGAATAGCATACAAATAGTTTCATTTTCAGATCACTCGTATATTCAACTTATCTCCCTATGCGTTTACTAAAATTTCAAGGAGAAACACTCATTAGATTCATCATTTGATTTTTCATCCAAGGAGTACCCATGTTTCATACATTCGATGGACCCCGCTACACGAAAAATGAGAAATACCTAAGAAAACATGATTACAATCATGTTTTTTCATCTATTTCTCATTTTTCATGTAGCAGAGTCCATCAAAAGTATGAAACATGGCTACTCCTTGGATGAGAAATTAAATTTTTCATCCAACGAGTACTCCCACTTGTAATTTGAGCAAAACCTTAGGGAGATAAGTTGAAAATACAAGTTGAAAAGGTAGTTTTATTATTTTATTATTTTTTAATTTGTTTACTTTTTTACTCCAAAAATGTGAATCATCCCCTATGGTTGACATCATCATCTTGAATCCTATTGGTCCTTATAAATTTTATTTTGGTTATACATTTTTCTTAGGAGGCCCATTTTAGACCTCAAAAGTTCTCTAATGTGTTTATGAAGATGCTCTATTATTAACAGTAAAAGGTCCCACTGTTATTGGAAATTTGAAAGACGTTGCTAAATTATTTCTTGTAAAATGTATAAAATATTTATCTAATATCTTCCTTAATATATTCAAAGTATAAACCCTATTAGTTAAAAATGAAGGTAGTTTATAGGTTTTAACCTCTACTCCATAAATCCTTATCACTCTATAGTCCTAATATGAGAACCAATCTCCTATTTTGGACCTTGAACTCAGTGGGAGACATTTCTTCAACTCTGGGCATACTCTTGGAAAATTTTCTTTATGAATCAACACATACACATTAGATATGCATTTTCTAATAGAATTGAAGAAACCATGCAGTTGGTTTCTAAAACAAAATGCTCTATGAATCACTGAACTCACTCCAAAGGAGGTAATTTCTTCTCATTCAAAAACATGTTGAAACTGATAAGTGAATTTATTCAAAATTAAGTATATGAGATAGGCTTGATATTTGAAGCTCTAAAGGGTGTAGAAACTACTCAATTTTCATGAATTGATTCTTCTATAAATTTAGGATAATTTAACTTTACCAACAATGAAAAATACCATAGAAAACCTAAGAATATTTCAGTGATTACTTGAGCATGATTGAAACCCAAGATTTGACAAATCACTGAGAAAATGGCATGCACTGGTTTAACAAACCATTCAAATTTCAAAGGGTAGATTAAATATTGTAGAGAAGTCTCAAAATTTATAACACTTTGGAAAAATGTAAGTTATACTTGCGAGGATAATGATATGAATGTTTGAACGAGAGTTTGTTCATTTAATTATACAATTTTTTCATTCATAAGTCTAGAAAATTGTGACCCTAAAATATTGAGAACTAATTCACTAGTTAGGGAAATGTGGATATTTGAAGTTTTATTTAACATTATTGATCTAACAGAACTATAAAAAATTTTAGAACACCATATGACCAATTTAGGGAAATGGAGGACATGAGGAATTATACACAATGTCATACATGACTCCCAAACTTTATACGCCTTACTAATTTCATCATCCCGCTGAAAGAAAAATTGAGGGATCTGATCTTGATCAGTACATGGAAAAATTGGGTTATAAATGCCCCAGTCTTGGTCCATGAGGTTATTCTGATACGGGTCAAATATTTTGTGGATGGAGACAATTTTATTAAAGGATTATATTCTTCTGACTGTTAAAACACTATGATGGAACATGAAACCAACCTTGAATGTTGAATTCTTGCTGACTTAGAAATTTTAACAATCTTCACTGTCACCCATAATAAAACCCTTTGCAACTGTAAGGAATTTCAGAACACTATGCTTTTACGAGGTGAAAAAAAATCTTTATAAATAAAGTGCTTGGTAAAAAGTAAGTAAATACCAAATTGTTGTATCCATTGATTCGATCTAATTGCTATATTAATGGTGGCCATTGAGTGTAGAGATGAGAAGCAAATGACCTTTAACACCTTAAGAGAATCCCACATTGAATATGTTAAGGGACATGTGTTTCTTCACGGTGAGTTTGTGATTTTAATGGTGTTTTATACTTCGAGTCAATTCAAAATACACAACACATATTCATCATGGATATCCAACTTACCATGATCTAGACATTTGAATCATGTAATAGAATAGGGTGCTTTGGCCTTTGGTGCTTTGAACTATCCCACATGTAATAGAATAAAAGACTTGTCATTATTTAAATATCCCAACTCTTTGATCCTATCGTGATGCGTAGTGCACACACACACACACACATATATACACTCCAATGTTGGGTGCTTTGTGTTGGTTATTATTCATGTCTGACATGTGATGCTTGGTATTTGTTGGAGTAAAATTGTTTTTACTTGGAGATTTAATCTAGGATCCCAATATTTTTTATAAAATGAATTATAACCATGTATAAGAACCCAATGTATAACAACAGACTTCAAAAAAATTGACACCAATTATAATTGGTTTGCAAAAATTTATAAAAAAATTAATAAGTGATAACAAACCCTTAAACCCTTAAGCTATAATAACTAAACCCTTAAGTCATAAACGCTTAATCCTTAATCCATTAACACAAAATACTTAAATACCCTACACCTCGTGGGAATTCCATGTAACTATTATCACTCCTAATTCCTAATCCTAAATCCATAACCATTATAATTACTAACCCCATGATGTCCAATCCTTATCATCTCTAAATTGTATAACACATACAAATTATAATCCCAAGCCCCTATAACCCTTAACACCTACTAATTTTGACCTCTAATGTATGTTATCTAATATAGCTTGTAATGTTTATCACCAAAAAATGATCACCTAGCCATTTCTAACTAGGTAGATCGAAATACACCATGTAGATTTAATTTTACCATAGTAAAATCACATTCACTATAGGAAATAATTTAATAAAACCACTTTTATTAAGTTATTTCTCATTAAAATTAAAAATCCCCATGAGAATAATTGAATAACCCATTATTTATTTAATTTTTCTCTAGGAATAATTATTAAATAATTGTTTGATAATTATTCCTTGTCACATTAGACTAAATCACCTAGGAATAATTAAATAAATCATTTTTTGTTTATTTTTCTTTAACTCCATGCTTTGAATAATTGTTAAATCACTATTTAATATTTTTTTCATTTTCACACCTTTCTTAATATTCAAGAAATAATTAATATATCATTTTATTTGTTAATTATTTCTAAATAAATATATTTGACTATTTTTAATATCTTTTCCCTCTCCAAAAATATAATGAATTATTGCTAGATCTAGATTTTGGTCGATAATATTTTATTATTCTCCATTTTCGAGATAAAGCTAATAATTTGTTATAAATAAGAGGTTTTTTCATTCATTCTTCACCATGATCATTATCATCATCACCATTTTGTCTCCATACTTTTGAGCTCCCACAAGAGTTCTACACATTGTTTGGGTTTTCACATATTGGGAGAATAAAATCTAATATTGAAGCATCAAGGACATCAAAAGACCCATCCTAAAGAGGGAGATTTACGACCCTTTTGTAAATCTCCTTCACTAGGTGACATTAATAAAGGATTTATTCATTTAAATGCTCTTCCACAATTGGGTTATTACATCAAATTCATTTTCTTTTTTTTTCTTTTAGATCTCATATATCTATTTTTCTGTAGGATTTTCTCACATTCTTATTGTAGATCTGAAGTATAAGCAACCACAATTGTTGTTAGGGTCACTAGTCACCTATGACTTAAGTGAGATATTTTTGGTACAACTTCCAAGAAATTTCATGCTAATAGTAACCATAACCACTATATCCAAAAAAGCATAACCCTATCACCCTTAACTCTTGAAATGTAACTGTTATCACTAATAAAATCTCAATCATAACAACTATACCTATTAACTAGTAACGTATATCATCCATAACCTAATACAATATAAAAACATATTCTCTAACTCCTATATGCCCTAGAAGGGAATGAAAAATGATGACAATGAGAATGCATTATCAATGTTGATGCAAACATTGACGTTCTCAAATATTACGCGGGAATGTCAGGAATCCTTGTCTTAAAGCCCTCACATACCATCAAGGCATGTTCCTAGTCTAACCATGTCAAATTTTGATACATACAAGAAATGTTTGAATAAATTTCAATGTTTTCCCCATTCACTGCTCATCGTACGACGTCGATGGATGACATTGGTGATAGAAATGTTGGAAGACAATCTATGACATTTCAAGAGAGTTTCGACAAATACTCCATGAATGGGAATGATAAATGATGAAAATGAGACTGCATGATGAATGTTGATGCATAGGTGGAAGATCTTAAATATTATGTGAGGACGTCATGCATCCTTGAGTCTTGAAACCCTCGCATACCATCAAGGCATGTGACCACTCTAACCATGTCAAATTTTGGCCCATACAGGAATATTTTGAATAAATTTCAACGTTGGTTCCATTCACTAATCATCGTGTGGCATCAATGGATGACATTGGTGATGGGTGTGTTGGAACATGTTCCAAGACATTTCAAGAGAGTTTCGAAAAAGATTACATAAATGGGAATGGCGAATGATGATGATGAGACAAGATGATGAAAGTTGATGCAAACATGGATGATATAAATAATTATGTGGGGACATAAAGCATCCTTAAGACTTGAAACACTTGCATACTATCAATCCATGTGTCTAGTCCAATCTGTTATCACTGCCAGATTTCTAAGGATGAGGAAGAAATCCCAACAGAGGTGACCACGGGCCAACCTTTTAACTTGGTAGCTATCCGTACCAAATCAGAGAGGGATATCTCCACAAAACACAACCTCGGAGGCTGAATAGATTAGGATTTTAGGCTAGGTGTGAGTTCAGGGGTTTTGATAATTGATTTTGGTTGGGTTACTGGATGAAATTATGGTCAAGGAGGTCAGGGAAAATGAGATAGGGTTGCAAAGATTCAATGGGGTAAGGTAGGAATAAGGATTAACACTTTAAGATGATTGTGATGTTATGGTTTTAATACTTATGAGGAGCTAGGAAGAGCATGGGAGATGTATTCTTCCTAAAAAGAGGAAAATGGACAAATTATGATAACTTTCCCTAAACAGAGCATGAAAAATCATGTGTTCTGTGTATCAACTTGAAAGAGATCATACAATAGAGATGTAATGAACATGAAGACAACACATTATAACATATGAAACTGAACGGAAAATAATGATAAATATCATACCACATGTATCTGTTAGACTCCTATACCAATAGGTGTCATTTTTCATGATTGTCTTGATTGAACTATGGAATATGTTCAAACCTTTTTCTTGAGCAAAGGTGTTCCATATTCTTGAAAAAACCAAAAAATCAAAAAATTTAAAAAATGTAAAGAGGGTATACCCTAAAAGAAAAATCAAAGGGTAAGAAAAATAATTTGGTCAAGAAAATGAAAGAAATGAACCCCAAGCAAAAAATAGACCAAGGAAAGTGTGCAAATCCAAATGCCACTACTATTTCATTTTTGTAATAAAGAAATTGTGTGCAGCTTGTCAAACTTTTGCCACAATTTATGAAGAGTCAAACTGTTTAAACTTGACTCATTCATTTTTCAATTTCATGTTGTAGAATAGAGAATAAATATCTGACCAAACAGTTTAATCTTGGCAGATAAATAGATAGGTAGAGTTAATAAAAGGTGCTCAACAGTTTAATCTGAGCCCTTGGATGTAATAAGAGTAGAATTAGATAGATTTGCCATGTAAAAGAAAAATATTGATAAGGGTTTGCAAGTCCAAATGCACCCTAATAAAGAAGAGAAAATGGTAGTGTCAAGTAGATAGGGTAGGTAGATGGTGTTGCAAAGTTTTATGTGGTGAATGATGGTGCTGAATATGTTTAATCTTTTACCTTCATCACAAGTACTGAAGCAGAAAATGCACTAGAAAATTCACAGAAAGCAAAGTCAAAATCATTAACTTCCCACATCACTTTCTCCCTAAGAGTTTTACTAATTTCCCCAAAGTGCTAAGGTATTTGAAGATTAAAGGGGCTCAAGGCATTTCCTTGACTTTTGGAGGGACTGGACCCTCGGCCTAATGATCAAAAATACCTAAGTACTTGAAGTTATTTATCATTATAATCATTCACTTTTAATCTTTTCCTAAGTAAAATTCTATTTTACTTAGGAAAATCATGCAAATTTCCATAATAATCCCTCAAAATTACTTGCTATTCTATGTTTAAGTGTTGAAATTGAGATGATGCAATTTACTTCAGAAATCTCCACTTTCCTAGTTGTGTAAAGTATTTTGAGTTTCCCTTGTCCCTTTGTCATATTAACATCTGATTTACCTATTAAATCCCTAGTGAAAAGACCTTATCCTATAGTACATAACTCCTTTTTACATAAATATTCCAAAAAACCATTCTTATTATAAGTTTTGGCCAAAGTTATGTAATCCCCTTTGTTAAATAAAAACCCCCAATAAAGACCCTTTGGCTAAAAATACTCATATAAGTTATTTCCCTACCCCTATGGTTGATAAATAACATTTATTTATTACCATATAATAAGAAATATCGGAAAAGGTTTAAACATATAGTTTTATATGTTTGAAAGAAAAAATAAATAAAGACGAAGTTTTAATTTAAACTAAAACTTCGAAAGTCCCCCGAAGCCTTCGTGACCCACCCACGTGGTATTTCATTTCCGCCTGACACCCTAACCTTAGTTAAAATTCCTCAACCCCGCCGCAACCCTGATTAAACAATGGGATTAATTAAATCACTAGGATTAATTAATAACCATCTTTTCCGCCTATCAAAAGCCTCCCGGGATGATTAATTAAACGATAATCATTTCAAAGACCTGTCGGGCCCGCACATTAAACCCCCGCCTACTCCATGTCCCCTCCACCGTCAGATCGCCCCCCCCAAAGATCAACGGCCTACGATCATTCTGTTGGCCTTCTTGTGTCCGAAAGTTAACGAGCGGGGGCACGGTGGTTTTGGAATAGACCTCCGACCACATGTCAGTTGATCAATGGAATCGCTGCCCCGCGCTGAATACCACCATCTCCCAAAGAGCGGTGCGGAAATTACCACTTACCGCCCGGTCCCGGTGACGTCATCCTTGAAAAAATCAAAATCCCCGTTGACTTGTAAATAAAAAAAAAAATCGTGTTTTTCTGTCATTTTCACTGCTGAAAACGACTGCGTCCTCCTCTGAAAAATTTAAAAATTCCTCTGTTTGAGACGCCGCTGACTAAATTGTCGAACGCCATTGCTAAACCAGTGCTCAAGCATCCATCCGCCATTGGCCAGTGCCTGTAAAATTCAAATTTCTCCATTAAATAGGTATTTATTCAAATTCCTGCTAAAACTCTTTGAGAAATCCACTTTCCTGTGTTAAAATTCATGCCAGAGTCTGAAAAAGGGTTAATGTCAGTCTATTCGAGTTCCTGCAAGTAAAATCAAAGCTCCTAGAATCAAAATTTCGCCCGGTCTGTGAAGAAAACCCAGAAACTTCCATTTTGAATACACAATAACCAAAATGGAAGCTCCGGCAGCCCTGAATGTAACCCCATTGAATGCCCCTCACAGAGAGTTAGAATACTTGCCCTTAGTGGATAAAGACTTTCAAATTAAAGACTTAGTTTTCGATGAAAGTCCCCTTCAAAGTTATTGTCACTGTAGAGACGATTATTCGAAGGGTCTAGATGTCATTGGATTGTGGGAATCCAATTTCCCGAGATATCTTATCCCCTCAGTCTATATTTTCCCAGAAATCATCCACTACTGCCACTCCAACTATGATTCAACTCAAAGGGCAGTGTTGTCTCCTGACTAGAGTATCCTTTTTCGCATCACTCCTCAAGCCATCAATACAATGCTCCATTTTGAACCTGATCAAGATCTTACTCCTTTGTCCATGGAAGAACTACTTGAAAATTCTACCCAACTATCTCCAGAAAAATTGAAATGCATTTGCCAGACTTTTATGTTACCTGAACATCAACCTAAGGGACCTCCTCCCTATGGTTTTGCTTATTTTAATAAGTTGGGCAGACTCATCCTCAATATGATATCCTTTATCATGGGTTTCAATACAAGTGAATATGTTGATGAAATAACCTTGGTATTGTTGTCTATCTTTACTCCTGGGCAACCTCCTGCAGTAAAATATGATTTTGCATCCTTCATTTCCAATAAAATCCATGACCAGTTCATGAGGCTAGATAATGAGAAAGTTTTCAAATATTCCTCAGTTATTTATCATCTCCTCATCTATTATCAATCAGAGAAGTTCCCCTTCCCTCTTAAAAAACTTGATGCCAAGGGAAATGCTAGATCAGTTATTTTTTGGTCTGCCATAACTCATTCTTCCTATGAGTCTCCCTATTCCTATGCTGAGTTCATTGATATTTTTGTATATCCTGCAACTACCTTGTTGACAGGAATTCCTCCTCCAAGGCTCAATAATGAAATCAAGAAGACTCTGCAGCTTTCAAGGACATATAAAGTTTGAGACTGGTATTTATATCAAAACCATTCAGTCATCAGAATCTATGGATGTGAATTGCATCCATTCAAGTTGCCAAAATATGTGCCCATGAGACTTTTTGCCTTGGAATATTTCAGGCAAATGAATAATTCTGATATGATTCATTTTTGTAGTGTAAAAAAGAAAGCCCAACTCAGGATCAAAATTCAATTAGGTCCCTTCATATGCAACTCTAGGGATGCTGAGCGAGAAGCAGAAGATATACTACAAAACCGTTGCAAGTTCCAAAGGAGTTTCCGTTGGGTTCCTTATGATCCATTTGGTTTTATCTGTGATAAAAGAATGAAGAACAAATCATCCCCATATATTCACCACAGGATTCCTGAAATAGAACAATATTCTAACCAAGATGAATGGGTGGAAGGAACACTAGTTGAGCAAGATAATGAAGAAGACAATAGAAACAAAATTATGAAAGATCTTGAGAAAGAGTTTGACCTAGAATCTTTTGGTCAAGTGCAGGTACCTCACATTGGCACCTCTTCAGCAGGAAATCTCCAACAGGGGTTATAGGAAGAGAGTCTATCAATTGCAGTAGAGTCTAAAGGTAAAGGGAAAGAACCTGAAATACAGGTCATTGAAACTTTCGTCATGGCAGAGAAACCTCAAACCTCCAGGGCACCAGATCAAACACAGGTTTCTCCTACTCAAGTAAATCATCATGAAGTTTCAGAATTACAAACTCCATCTAATATGGAAATAGGCAAGAAAAGACAGGCTCCAAATCCTACTCCTCCCAAAGAATCCTCAAAGCTACATCAAGCTAAAAAGCAGAAACCCGATCCACTTCCAGATGTGGAAATCATTGATGAGATGTTTGATGATGAAAGAGAAGATAGTCAACTAACTGGCACAGTTAGTGAAACACATACAGGCCACAAAGGAAAAGAATTGCAAAAATAGTTAAGTACTGAAGTATCTTCTTTTAAGCCACCAAAAACAGATGCAGGTGATATCAAGAGAACTTTCATTAATATAAAAGCAAAGAATGATCCATTGAGAATGAAGGTATATGATCAGTATCTAAAAATGGCTCCACACAATCAGGAGAGATTGATGTCAGCATTTGACATTCAACAAGGCAAAATGATGATGAGCCATTTTAAATCCAAAGTACCAAAGCTCATGACAACATCTGATTATATTAGGACCAATATTGAGGTCTTGGCAAAAGACATTCATCCCCTGGACCAAATAGAGTTGCATAGACAAACTGGGGAAATGATATACTCCATCCTTACTGATAAGGCCATGGCAGCCCTTAGGCTGCGAGATTCTTTAAATAATACAAACACCCAATTGCAAATTGAGAAGGCTTCTTCTCAGGAAAAAGATAACAGAATAAAGTCTCTGGAAGATATAATCATCAGTTTGGGTCACAATCCCAAAGATATCAAAAGAATTGAGGCACTAATTAAAAAGAAAGATGATGATATAGCTGCGCTGAGAAAGCAGCTGAAATTACCAGCCTCAAGGCATCCCCAGACCCAAGAAATTTTGAAGGAAAATTCACAGGAAGAGATGATGGAGTTGCTCTTAAAAATGACTGAGCAACTGAGTGAAACAGAGAAAGAATTGGAACATGCATTAAAAGAAAAGTAGGATATCATGGAAACATCTACAACAGGGATCACTACAGGTACCACAACAGCAGATCAACAAACAGAGTCAGCACAGGGAGACACTTCTGGTTTAAGTTCTGATGAATTGGTAAAACAAATGGAAAGTTTAAAACTCAGAGTCACAGAACTTAAAACCACAAAATTGCAGTTAGAAAATTTGGAGCAGAAATATGATATGTCTAAAAGGACTGTTGCAGATAATACCAGGGAAATTAAAAGATTGGAAAAATTGGTTAAGGCTTTAGAAAAATATCTTTCGTTAGAAAAGCCTTTGAGAGAAATAAATGAAATTCTTTGGGATAATATAATTGAGTCAATAAAAAGTATTTGGTCCTTTGTTCAAACAATCTTTGAACAAAATGACTTGATCAAAGTAGCTCAGGAAGAAATAGCCAAAACAAGAGATGAATTAAAGGGCAGACCTGAGCAAGCCAATCAACTTATACAGTTTCTGAACACCCGGACTAAGCAACAACTTTCAGAATTAGGAATTGATGACAGGACAGGCACTATTTTAGAAATAAAAAGAGTTTTTACCAAAAGAACTCTTATGCAGAATTTGGAAAGGAAGTGCTCAGATATTCTGGAAGAAATCAATGCTTTTAAAGGGAAATTTCAGGTTTTATTAGACAATGGGTTACCCAGTCCTATGCTCGCAGAGGACAAGATAATGGACCTGGAAACCTATGTTAATAAAATATATATACATGCTCATAACACAACTGTTCATTCTATCAGTTCGTCACAAGCAACATTGCCAACAGGGAGGAATCTCTACGACAGGTTAAAAAATTTGTTTCATCTTGAGCAGGAAATAAAGTATTTGTTCCCTAATCAGCCCACTTTTTACAGATACACAGAGGCTGATGAAACATTAAGAAAACTTCAAAGAACCATAATATCAGAAGATCAATGGTGGGAAGACTTATTGGACATTTTATGAAATTTATCTTCAGGTTGAGAATTTTATCTTTTTACTATCATGTAAAGGATAAATAATGAGCACAGATTAAAGAGTATCAGTTGGGCAGTTGAAAGAGTATCAGTAGAAACAAAGAGTATCAAACAAGAAAAGGAGTTACTCAAAGGGACAGCATCGAGCCCTATTACAGCACCTGCCTCCAGCACGTCCACAAAATAAGGGAACAGCACACCAGCAATTACTTTTTGTTCTATCTATGAGACCATTTGTCTCATTTTATTGTAACTTATTCATTAGTCACCCTAGATTAGTGGCTAGGTTAGTGTGAGATATTTTCAATCATTTTTTGTATAAATAAACCCTCAAAGAGAGTATTGAGGGTGGATTCTACTACTTCGCTGTGACATTGATGTTTTTGGAATAAAAGCGTTTTAGAGAAATTTATTTGTGGCTTGCTGGATGACAATTTGAAGCTCAGGACTTTTTGCAGGATTCATGTGTCTGACTGCAGTTCAATAAGTCTTTCTATCCTATGTCTTAAGTTTTATATTTGTTTATAATATCATTGTGTCCATTTCTGAATACTTGACATAAAAGAATAACTCATAATTTACTTAATTGTACTCTGAGTTCAGTTGTGATTATTCTAAATGTTTTCCTCTAAATTAGTTATAAGCAACGAATTCTTAATTGCTCTTGCTTCGCTAATTTAAACATTTTGGTTACTATAGTAAAGAATTCTTCACTGCTCTTTATTTGTAATCATCTCATTTCTTTCTTTTGAACATGGTGAAAGATTCTTAACTGCCTTTCATCCCTTCAAACCCATTCCATCCACTTTAAATTCTAAGGATTGTTCTCTGTTTGGCTATCTTGCCCTGCAAAGCCATCTTGTGTGTAGAATAGAAATCCAGTAAAGCCATCCTTTGACTCCATAGCCCAATGGCCTGAAAATATTCAACCTTGCCCTTAGTTGGAAAATTCCACCATTTTCAAACAAACTCTTGGATTTATAACTAGCCTAAAACTTTCTAAGAACAAAGATAAATTATAAAGAGAGAGCCCTCTCTGGATGCAGATTGGCTAGATTCTGCAACTGAAGGTTGGTTTGTGGTTACCTCGGGTATACTTTCATTTTCCACAACTTCAAGGAAAACCTGAGTGATAACATAGTGGCGACCATACTGAGGAATCTGAATCATTTTTTGTTAATATTGTTCACTTATAAGCTATAGACAGAATCTGAAGATCAGCCAGGTAGCCTTTGAAATGCTTTTGCCTTGCAACTGCATAGTAAATAAATGTTGCTTCAGTCTATCTCTGATTTAGCTTATACTTTGAACCTTAGTTTCAAATGTTTAATCAGACTCTCTAGTTCAATAAAATCTTTGAGAAAATTTTAATCATAAATCATTATTTCTTGAAGAATTTGTAGAAGTTGTATTTTCATTTCAATTAAAACTAAAAAATCCAAAAACATATATCATCTAGGAAAACTGGCTTCAGAAAGGATTCGTCATACTAGGTCAAATCCTGACCCCAATCCACCACCGATATTTGAAAATCCGAATCTGATTCCTAGGATTCTTAGAAGACAAGGAAGCCAAGAAAGTTCTGAAAGAGGAAGTCAAGAGAGTTCTGGAAGTTCTAGACCTCTTTCTAGATCACATTCCTGTCCTGTGAAGATTATATATTTTGACGAAATTCCTTTTGATGAACGATTTGAAACATCCTTATTTGTGAATTTTTCTGAAACCGAATTATCAAGATTAGTTCCAGATCCATTGTTTTTTGAAGATTTGCAATTCAAATTTGTTTCATATCACCTTGACAGACATTTACAAAACTCCATTTCATCTGAACAGACCTTTGAAGAAAGTTCAAACATTTCTGTGATTACTGAAGCTTCCCCAAGCTCAGTTACTTTCCCTCAAGCTTTTCAAACACCAGTCACCCCTTCTACTCCTCCGCCTAGACTACCCTCACCTATTATTCCATTAAACCTTCCAATGGCCAATAGATATGCTCCGTTACAGTTGCCAGCCAACCCTGCTGCCTTGCCTCAAGATTATCAGAGTAAGATCACACCTTTTGATGGATCAGGTACTTATACAGCTCAACAACATACCAAAAGGATGACTGATTACTTTGAATTCTATGAAATTGACACTGATGATGTCCGAATGAGAATTTTTGTTCAGAGTCTTACTGGGGAAGTCGGGACATGGTTTAGGGCCCTTGCTCCAAATAGTATTGCTGATTTAGCAGCTTTGTATAGGGCATTTCTGAATAGATGGGAGAAAAAGAAAGACCCTCTTCAGATCCTATCAGAATTTGAAAAATTAAGGAGAAGACCTAATGAAACAGTGCAAGATTACATAATAAGATTCAACGAAGCATATAACGTTGTTCCCCATAACCTCAGACCCCCTCCTGACTCTGTATTGGTCAAATTCCCAGATGGTTTTGACTCTGACATAGCCTATTCACTCAGGGAAAGAGCTCCTCAAACCCTAGAGGAAATGCAGAGCATAGTGGTTAGTATAGAAGCAAATCTTATAGAAAAACGAGCCAGAGCTAGGGCCGAAAGAAGAATGCCTATGAATGACGAACCTTCAGCTTTTGAAAGAAAGCTGGATGTAATCATTAAAGGTATGGAAAGGTTAGGAGACAGAGTGGAGACAATCGAAAGAAATTCTACTGGTGATAATCAAAATTTTGTAAGAAACCCAAACTTTAGAAGAAATCAGAACCAAAATATTGGGAAGAATGTCCCTGACCAAAATATCAGGCCACCTTTCCAAGAAAACTTTGTTGAAGGTTCAACTTCTGAAGAACCTACTGAGGATGTTGAAATAAATAATGTGACTGAAAAACAAAATGAACCAGAAGTTTTCCTATCTCAGGATGATCAGGAGAATCACATCCTTGAAACATTCCAAACTCATTCAGGAGAAACTTTTGATTTTAAGGAAGGCTATGACACAACAATTTATGAGGTTCATAAACAGTACAATTTGAGAAGCAGACGGATTGATGTGCCAGAAAATAGCAAACAGAAAACTGCAAAACAAAATGTCAAAGGTAAAGTTAACATCCCTCCTGTACAAAACATTCCCCCTGTACAAATTCTGTCTAGGACAACTCCTAACCCTTCAGATCCAATAATTGAAGATGTGTCTGACAACCAACCAAATAATAAACAACAATCTAACACTTTTCCTTCGGTAGGAAACGTTGAAGAAACAGTAGAAGTTAGTTCAGAAACACCTTCAAATCAAAATTTCACTCATGAAAAAGAGAAAAATGTTGAAGACCCAAAAAATAGAGAAAACCCAACTGTGCAAAACACTAAAGCTCAAACAGAAAAACCTTTCAATCTAGAGGCTGAAATAGGCAAACTAAAGATAGTTGTTCCTTTATCAGAATTGGCTAAACATGATGTCTATAGAAGTCAAATAAGCAAATCCCTAAACATTAACATTACTGGAATGGATGATTCAGTAAACATACTTGATGATCAACCCAAACTCCTTTTTGGCCCCGAGGTAAATGGCAAACCAGAAAGTGGAGGGACTCCTCCATTTTATGTAAGCCTGAACGTTCATGACAAGATACTCCACAATGCTATGTTGGATTCTGGAGCATCCCACAATTTGATGCCAAAAGTTGTGATGGAAAGATTAAATTTAGACATTACCAGACCGTATAAAGATTTGTTTTCTTTTGATTCTAGTCAGGTAAGATGTTTAGGTTTGATTAAAGATTTGTGTGTTACTTTGGTGCAATATCCTGCGAAATCTGTTTTGATGGATATAGTAGTGGCTGATATTCCTCCTAAATATGGTATGTTATTGTCCAGATCCTGGGGTGCTAAACTTGGAGGATCTATTCAACTAGACATGTCATATGCCACTATTTCAGTATTTGGTCAACCTAAAAGATTATATAGAGAAACCTTGATGAAGTACTTGGTTAGTAGTCATGAGAAGCCTGAAAACTTCCCTGTCTATTCAATACATTCTGATATGGATTCCTTCATCCTCTATAATGCTGAAAAGGACCCTCGTTAGAGCTCATTCTGCGTCCGTCAGAGATTAGTTCGCTTTTTGCATATCATTCTTAGGTGTCTCGCTCGTTCCACTTCGTTGCATTTCGCTAGGGGCATGCCATTGACTGACGAGGGGGTCTGGTTGTCTTGTGTTTCCTCATGCTTGTACCTGCAGGGCTAATTAAAAGTCCTCAAAAATCACTGAAGTTCATGGTCATTGCATTCATTGTCATAAATGATTAGTTTCGTTAAAAAGAGTCTTTAGTCCTAGAGTCTAGGGTTTTCAGTCTTTAGCTACATGTAATAAAAGCCCGCAGGCCATGAGGTTGGTTTCAAAAGATTTCTATTTCACGTTTTTATTATCAAAAACATTTGAAGACATTTCTAGTCCAAAACTTTGTTTTGGAACTAGAAATTGTCAAACTTCATTTTTTGTAATAATTGTATTTATTTCACCATACAGTTTCAGAGCAAGCCTCTAATCTTTTCCAAAGTCAAATGCAAAATCCCTGCAAAAAACAACAAGGTATCATCAGTCCAAGATTCAGAAAAGTAATGAAAAAGCCAAAGAACAGCATTGTATTAAGTGATCGAATGACAAAGTGCCAAACATTATAAAAGTGGGTCATGGAGTAAATTTAAAATCAAATCTGATTTTATGAGATATTTTCTTCACATATAAATCATGGTAAACAATGTCATTTGCACAAATCCTCAAGGAAGAAATCGAGCTTGTGTTGTTGAAGGCCGAAGTCGTGTTTTTCATAGTCGTGGACAGTCATTGGAGGTGCGCGCTACCCACACAGCAGGCGCGCTACCCATATAAGGGGTGCTACGCATATAGCTTCCCCAGCCTTTGCAAAAGAACACCGGCGCTACGCGTATGGTGCACGCTACGCGTTGGGTAGGCGCGCTACGCACACAGTCACAGAGCCAAATTTTTTTTGCTCATACGTCCGGTTTGATGTCACAATGGCTCCATCAACTTGCAAGTAGGTTTTTAATCATTGCTCAGTGATTTTTGAACAGGGTTGTGGTGTTTTAAAGTGGGGAAATTAGTGTATTTGTTGTGGAGAGGTGAAACCCTATGCTCATAGTAGATTCATTCCTTAGGGTTTTGAATACATGTTGATAGCCATGTGAAGATTTTTCCAGCTTGTATTGTTGATATATATATACCTATGCATCTATTGTCAAAGTGTCACTGCCCTCACGCTCTCAGTTTATCGTTTTACCACTGCTGTCATCATCATTATTTTACCACTGTCATGGCTATTTGTTTCACTGTGGTCATTGTCACATTGTGTCCCATTTCCCATTGACAAATATAGTATCATACTCATTTTCCCCTTTGACAAATTCTAGCCAGCATTACAAAGGCTGCACACTACATTTTCACTTGGTACTTATTTGTCAAATTCACTTGTGATCCAAAACAGAGACTATTTTTATGCCTATCCACTAAAACAGATCTATTACCACTGTGACTTATTTTCTTATGATGTTTTGGTACATATGCAACATATTTGGGTTTTGAGCATACTTTGAAACTTTTGACTTCACTACACCTATATCAGCATCCATATTGCAGACATCTTGTTTTCAAATCCATGTCAGAGACGGATTCAGTTTATGAGGAGGAGTATGACAGTGATTCCACAGTAGAGGGTAATGTGCCACGGAGGTCTCACAAAGGTGGCAAAGGTGGTAAGCATCTCAGGGAGGAGCCTACTTCTTTGGCTCAATTGCAGGCTTGCCCGCTTGCAATGGATTGTTTTCAGCGTCAGGCATGTTTCCAATACTGTGAGATGATTTCACAAACCCAGCATCATCGTGAACTAGCTCGTCTATTCGTTCTACATTTACATGATGGCCGTGTAAACCTCGCCGGAGTAGATTTCATTCTGTCACCAGAGACTATTGCTCAGGCCACCAGGATACCAAATATAGGAGAGGAATGGAACAAACGTCAGCAGTTAGAGAAATTCCACTATGAGCCATACATCAAACCTGGGTATATGAGGCACCTGAGCAGGGTTTTTCCTTTCAGATTCCTGAAGGATGAGTTTGCACCACTGATGAAACTCATCATTCGGTATTTCAGTTGCGAGGGCAGATTCTCGCGTCTCTATGCGTACCATGTCCGTTTGTTGATGCATTTCATGAGGGTACGCATGATGAACATTCCGTACTTCATGTATCGCAACATAGAGAGGATGATGATTTTTGTACAGAAGAAGACCCCAGCACAGCAACATAGAAGTATATATCATTACGCGCTGATCAAGATCGTAGTGGTACATCAGTTGACACAGCAGGGCATCACTTGGGAGGATTTCATCTCTCGTGACTTATTTACAGCGCCACAGCCGCTTCCCGAGGTAGTTCATGATGAGGGAGAGCCTTCACACCAGCCTAACATTCCTGAGATCGAGCATATCAGTGCTCCATTGTATGTGACATACCAGCGAGGCCACAGGGCCTTATTTGCAGCTACACGACGAGTACTATCTCCACTCGGGGTGGAAGGGGTCTCGTTGACTCCATCAGCAGAGCAAGTATTATCTCCACATGATGTGGAAGGGGTCTCGCCTTCTTCTTCAGCACAGGTACAGTTTCAGGACAGGGGCAAGAGGCCCATGCATGATGAGGGCCCATCAGGAGGCTGGGACACTGATTTCACGATCATTGATGTTGATGCGAGCTCTCCTAGCTCGAAATTGAAAGAGATCATCCAGGAGAAAAAGACCGAGAATGACACGCTGAAAGAGAAATTGCAGAGGGCTCAGTGGGTGATAAACTACCCGGAGCAGCATAACAAACAGCTAGAGGATGAGCACACACTGTTAGAGTTGCGGTGAATCTGTGAGGATCGACAATTGGCCTGGAAGAGACCTGGTGATATGACACCGGCTGATCGAGATTCTTGCCTCACGCATGTTAACATTCATCTGGAGAAATTTTTGGCAAAGGCCAATAGAGACAAAGACATGCTTCGTCACATGAAAGGTCATTATTGGGCCCGCATGCATGTCTGCAAAGCAAAAATGAAGATTCTGAAAAGGAGATTGAGCGAAGCACTAAAACGGCGGAAAAGGCCTGATCCACTCCGGATTTTGGCCAAGGCTTCGTTGGCTGGGCATGATACATGATGGAGGGTCTTCGCTCCAAATTTGAGCAAATTCAGAGAAATTTTTGTCATTTTGAAATATTTTGGTCTCAAAACAGATTTTTCAGCTATACGAGTAGCGCGTCGACGCGCTCGCTTTTGTTTGGGACACTTGCTGAAGGAAAAATTTATATTTCTGGGTTTTTCATGGTAATTTATGCATTCTCAAGCATTTCCGAAGCATTTCATCAGGTTCTGGATGGTCAAAAGGCCCAAAAACACCATGAAAACCACCTTGCTGCCACCTTTTGCACCAGCAGGAAGTACTTCTGGGAGAATGAAGTTTGGGAGGGGCAAATGAGCTCCAAATTGTGAAATTCAACTTGGGTTTGATAGCCAACATCCATGGCTTTCCAACGAGCTATCATGAGCTCAATTTGGATGCCAGAAAGTGCTCCAAAATCAGGCTGAAAGGCGCGCTACGTGTATGGCTCAGGGGCGCTACGCATATGGATTTTTGGTCAATTTTTCACCTTCCAGCTCAGGATTTCGGCCAGTTGGGACCAGTTTTGCTTGTGGATGAAATTTTTGAGTTTTCATGATGTAAATTGATGGTTGGAATGTAACTTTGACTCACTTTTACCTCTTCTAGATGATTCACTCCTAAAAAAGTAAAAATCAGATGTAAGAATCAGTTTCCTCCCTTTTAGAGGCAAGTTGTTTAGATGCCTATTTTCTAGTTCTTTGTTTAGAATTAGTTGGAACTGCTCCTAGAAGGAGGAATTCGACCCCTAGAGGTGTGGGAAGGGGTTAGGAGGTCTATATGATGTAATTTTTGAGGCATTCTACAGGTTGGACTCTTGGGAAAGATTTTGGCACACTATTGTACATATTTTTCATATTTTGGCTAAGGAAAGATCAGAGGTTTTGCAACACCTGTTGGGATTCTTGTGGCTTTCAGTTATTGATGGTGTTTTATCTCAGTTTATTGTAAGTTATTTCATGTTTAATGTATGCCATTCCCTTCTTATGCTTCTGAAACTAAATGAATGAGTAAACGAGGTTGAATCCATTGATTTCAGTGCTCTGCCTTTGAATTTGTTTAGTTTTACATGTTTTCGCCTGTTTGGAGAGGATCCATGTTCTCCTTTGCCCTCTTCAGCTCCTTTTCATTCTGATCTATCCATACACTTAATAAAAAAGCATCAAGACTATTGCCTACCTCTCCCCAACTCGAATTCTGCAAAGATCTGGCTTTATCCCCGGACCCAAAAATTGTTTTTCCCATTTCTCCAACAAAAACCCAAAAAAATCAAAATAAAACTTTCCTATCTCTTTACTAGCCTAAAATCAGTATTCATTGTTCATTATAAGTCATCTCAGCCCCTTTGAAAACCTTTTGCCGAGATAGACCCGGAGAGATCCCTCTCCTGTCTTCGTAGGGCTAGCTACGAGGCTGAGCGTGGTTTGATGTAGCCTTGAGTTTTACCTTATTTCAGCCTAAGGCAGATTTGAGCGCTAACACAGTGGCGACCATACTGGGGAATCAATCTCAATGGTTTGCTTGTTGATGTGTTTGTTTCATGAGTCTTAGACGGAGTCTGAAGTCACGCCAGGTAGCTTTCGAAACGCTTTTGCCATGCATAAGCGGAAGTAGATAAACGCTGCTTCAGTCGATCTCCGGTTAGCTTGTGAATGCAGCACTTGATTTGCAAGATCACCCCAGTATACTTGTTCGTTCTAGACCTTTGGATGATTGAGTCTAGAAGTCGATAGGCTGAAGATAATTGATTATGTTCCTTGAAATTTTTCCCGAATAGATCAATACACTGGCTTCAAGAAGGCATACTAGATCAAATCCTGATCCAAATCTGCCTCCAGTATATGAAAACCCCAACCTAATCCCAAGAATTTTCCGTCGAGAAGCTCCTATTGTTCCTTTGATCAAATCTCACTCATACCCCACTATTTTTGAATACATTGATGATATTGAGTTTGACGATCAGTTTGAGTTATCATTGTTTGAAACCAAATCCGAAAGTGCCACTGGTTCTACCGTTATCAATCCTGAGTTCATCAAGTATTTAGAAGTTGAGCAAGCAAATAGATCTATCGACAATTATATTCTGAATCTGCAAAATTCCATCGTGGCTACCAACATTCCCGAATTCATTGAATCTGCTTCACAAACTCTTGGACCATCTGAAGTTGCATCTAGTTCACAGATTCCCACTGAACCTTCCTTTATCCCTACCATTCCCGTTCAGCCTGAGATTTCTGATCAGCAATCAGCAGTAGTTTCTCCTCCGTCTCCACCGCATACACCTCGTTCACCTACTGCTCCCAGTCCTCCTGTATCTCCGAGACAGCAGATTATAAATCCGCCAAGAGTCATGGCAGCCAGATTTGCACCTCTTGCTTTGCCGGCCAATTTAGATCCTATGCCTGCTGATTACCAGAGCAAGATTCCCATATTTGATGGCACACCACAGAGTATATCAGCTCAGCAGCATATTGTCCGGATGACAGACTTTTTGGACCTGCATGAAATTGATGCAGAAAATGTTTCAATGAGATTGTTTGCCCAGACTTTTGGAGGAGAGGTTTGTAAATGGTTCAGAGCTCTACAGGCCAGAAGTATCAATACATTGCAAGAGCTTCAGACACAATTTTTAGATCGATGGGAGATGAAAAAAGATCCGCTGCAGATCACTTCAGAGTATACAAACATCAAGCGTAATCCTGGTGAGTCCGTTCAAGATTATATTATCAGATTCAATATAGTGTATAATGCAATTCCAGATGACTTAAGACCGTCTAAAAAGTCAGCTCTTCTTAAATTCCCGGATGGTTTTGATCCGGAGATGGCTTATTCGCTACGTGACAGAGATCCGCCTACCTTAGAAGATATGCAGAAGATTGTCGTTAGTGTTGAGGCGAATCTGAACGATAAGAGAGCACGGTTGAAAGCAGAGAAAAGAGTGACTATAAAGGAAGAGCCTTCCACATCTACATCAGAACCGCCCTGGCTTCGTGAGATGGAAAAAATGTTCAAAAGAATGAACCTTGATAAACCAGAAATGCAGATTCGTAATCCAAACTACCGTGGCCAGCAGCAGCCACAGTTCAGAATTAAGCAGCGTGAACAGAGAGCACAAGAGCCGGCAGCCCAGCAGCAGATTAAAACTCCTCTTTTGCAGAATTTTGTGAGTCAAGATTCAGACGATGATGATGATGTAGTAGGTGAGAAAAATCATTTCTTTACTCCCGACGATCTGCCTATTTACATTACTGAGGATGAAGAATATGGAGAAAGTTCAGCTGCACAGAAAGATGAGGATTTCATTTTAGCAAATGATGCAGATTTAGAGGAAGAATCAGATGATTACCAAAGAGGATATCTGAATGCTTTGTCCGCTCAACAGAAGCAGTACTCATTGAGAAACCGAGATGTGCCCATAAATCCAATTCAGAAAAGAAAAGAGGCTTCAGCACCGAAGACGGATTCACCTATACCACAGAAGAAAGGAAAAGAAACAATTGATCCCGCAGCTAGTAAAGTATCATCAGCAGAAAAGGTAAATCAGTCAAGTATAATGAAGGATAAGGCTGAAAAGAAGGAAGTTCCGGTCAAAGAAGTTGAAAAAGTTTCAGCATTTAGTTTGGAAAATGAAATTTCCAAATTAAAAATATATATTCCTTTGACAGAAATCATGAAGAACAGCAGCTACCACGGTCAAGTCTCCAAAATTCTGAATTTTGATCCAATGTTTGACATGGTAAATGTTGAAGATGATCAGCCAGAATTGATTTTCGGGCCTGCATTAGATGGTGAGTCCCCTGACAGTGATTTTCCTCCCTTTTATATCAGTTTGAGGTTGCATGAATATGTATTGCACAATGCCATGTTCGATTCGGGTGCTTCGCACAATTTGATGCCAAAGGCGATCATGGAAAAATTGGGACTAGACATTACAAGAAAATATCATGATTTGTATTCATTTGATTCCAGCCGTGTGAGGTGTATAGGACTCATCAAATATTTGGTTGTAAGCTTAGATCAAATTCCAGCGAAGAATGTCTTGATGGATGTGGTTGTGGCGGACATTCCTCCGCGATTTGGGATGCTCCTTTCAAGATCTTAGGGGGCAAAGTTGAAAGGTACACTACAGTTAGATTTCTCTTATGCAACAATTCCAGTCTTTGGTCAAATGAGAAAATTATATCGAGAGCAGAAGATGAAATACATGATAACCAGCAAAGAGAAGCCAATCAATCATCCTGTAAATTATGTACATACCGACTTAGAGTCGTTTGTGTTGCTTGCTGATAGTTTTAATGATATAGATAGTCAATTAGTTCAGGCAGAAGATATACCAGAAATCACTGAGAATTTTAGAGAAGTTTTGCAAAAAGAAAGAAGATAAAAACAAGCTACTGTGGAGCAATCAGCTAAAGACAATGGGCAGCAAACATAAAAAATAGAGCCGGCACAATTTCAGTATTTAGAGGACGATGAAGATGGAGAATCAATCCAAAGCTGCTACCATCGATTGAAAAAGAGGTAAACAGGCTGTATAAGTTAGGAATCATTGTGCCTATCCGATTTTCAGATTGGATATCAAATTTGGTGCTCGTGAGAAAGAAAACAGGTGAGATCCGTTTATGTATCGACTTCAGAAATTTGAATAAGGTATCATTAAAAGACAATTATCCGCTGCCAAAAATGGAGCATATATTGCAGCGAGTAGTTGGAGCATCAAGGATGTCACTACTCGACGGCTATTCAGGATACAATCAAATTTTAGTGCATGAAGATGATCGTGACAAGACTGCGTTCACCACTCCATGGGGAACGTTTCATTATGCAAAAATGTCGTTTGGTTTGAAGAATGCAGGTGCCACCTTTCAACGTGCAATGGACATGGCTTTCGCCAACGAGAAAGATGTATTTTTGGTTGTTTACCTTGATGATTTAACTGTGTTTTCAAATTCTGATGAGGAACATTTATATCATTTGAAAGTTGTTTTCCAGAAGTGCAGAAAATATGGCATTTCATTGAATCTGAAAAAGAGCCTATTTTCCATGGATGAAGGCAAGCTCCTTGGCCACATCATATCGAAAGATGACATCCGTGTTGACCCTGCACGTGTTGAAGCCATCCAGCAGATTGAACAACCCCGGAACAAGAAATAAATACAGTCCTTTAATGGTAAAATGATTTTTCTGCATCGTTTCATTCCAAATCTTGTTGAGCATCTTAGAGAAATCACGGACATGCTGAAAAAGGACAATCAGGTAAAGTGGACAGAAGAGGCGGTGAAATCATTCAATTTGGTAAAGATAGCTCTTTCTTCAGCCCCTATTTTAATCAGCCCGGACTACACACAGGACTTCATTTTGTTTTCATTTGCTTCTGAGCACACTTTGGCAGCTGTTTTAATGCAGAAAAGGGATGGAGTTGAGAAGCCCATTGCTTTTTTCAGTCGGATTATAAGGGACAGAGCATTGAAATACAATATTATTGAGAAACAAGCACTTGCGCTTGTAAAGGCCTTGAAAGACTTCCGTGTGTATATACTGCATTCCCACATTATAGCATATGTTCCTAACGCAGCAGTTAAAGATGTTTTGGTACAGGCAGATCCAGAAGGAAGACGGGGTAAGTGGATCGCTGCGTTGTTAGAATACGATGTGGAGATTAAACCAACCAAGCTGATCAAAGGACAAGGACTCGCCAAGCTCATGGCTGAAACAAATCTGCATGCTCTAGATATAAATTTGATCACTGCCATGTCCGATGAAGATGAGGAGAGTACATCAGTTCAGGTATCTGATATTTTTGTTTCTTCCCCTTGGTATGCTGACATCTTATACGTACTTCAGAATTTATCTCCACCTCCCGAGATGCCTAGAAATAAGAGTAGAACATTGAAGTTGAGAGCTGCAAAATTTTTCATACTGAATTCTGCATTGTATTGGAAAGACCCTGGTGGAATGTTATTGAATTGTTTGGTAGAGGAGGAAGCCAAAAAAGTTTTAGAGGACTTTCATAGAGGAGAATGCGGCGGCCATTTGTTTTGGAAAACCACAACGAATAAGATTCTAAGGGCAGGTTACTATTGGCCTTCTTTGTTTTCAGATGTATACAAGGCTGTTAAGAATTGTCACGAATGCCAAATTTTCGAAGGGAAGCAGAAACTACAGCCTTTGCCTCTCAAACCAATTGAAGTTAGTGCACCATTCCAGCAGTGGGGATTGGATTTCATCGGGGAAATTCACCCAGCATCTTCCGGATAGCATAGATGGATATTGACAGCTACGGACTACTTCACGAAATGGATTGAGGCGATTCCCACTCGACAGGCCACGGATGCGGTAATTATCTCTTTTCTTGAAAACAATATTCTGTCACGTTTTGGGTGTCCTAGTAAAATAATCACAGATAATGCAGCGGCCTTCAAGTCTAAGAGAATGGTTGAATTTTGCTATAAGTACAATATCAGCTTGGGACATTCGACTGCCTACCATCCGCAAGGAAATGGCTTGGAAGAATCTTCAAATAAGTCCTTGGTGAATATCATTAAGAAATTGTTGGAAATCAATAAAAAGGGCTGGCACAAGAAATTAGTGAATGCACTGTGGGCTGATAGGGTAAGTCAGAAAAATTCTATTGGCATGTCTCCTTTCGAGTTGGTGTATGGGGTAGACACAGTTTTTCCCACTTCTCTTGCTGTCCCGGTAGTCAAATTGCTTCAGGAAGCCGGTAGTGAGGAAGATCCCATGCAGCGGAGGATTAATCAGATGATTCATTTACAGCAGACACGGGAGGAGGTATTTCAAAATACTTTCAAGTTGCAGGAGCGCATAAAGAAGATTTATGACAGGAAGGCAAAAGCAGATAAGTTTCAGCTGGATGAGGTAGTTTTGAAGTGGGATGATCGGAATGAAGATAAGGGAAAGCACGGTAAATTTGAAAACTTATGGAAGGGTCCTTTTAAGATTGCAGCGTATTGTGGTCAAAACGCCTTTCCCCTCAAGGAAATGAATGGAGATGATTGTCCTGGAGGGCCGATCAATGGTCGGCTGCTAAAGCGATACCACTTATGAGTATTTTCTGCTGATTTCATCATCATTGTATATATCATTTTATTTCTGTTTTATTGCAAGTGTGTACTGATATCTCATCTTCAGTCTGGGGCTCGGAGCGAAGGCTATAATTCTAGAGATGGAGGTTGGTTGGTTTGAAGTTCGTCAAGTCAGTTTTATCAGTCTTTTCAGTTTTAGAGTCGAGTTAGTTTTGGTCAAGTTTCGTCGCTTTTCAGTCAAGTTTGCAGTCAATAAATGTATCAAAAGTTTTGTGTTATCTGTTGAAATAATGACTCCATCGCCCAATGGATGAAGGCACTGTCTGACTCCCCCAGAGATCTGCCGTTCTTGGCATCTCCTCGGAGCCACCATCCCCATTGGAGCCAATGTTAGAGTCGGTCCTTACAGCCCTCCGTCAGAGATCAGTTCGCTTTTTGCATATCATTCTTAGGTGTCTCGCTCGTTCCACTTCGTTGCATTTCGCTAGGAGCATGCCATTGACTGACAAGGGGGTCTGGTTGTCTTGTGTTTCCTCATGCTTATACCTGCAGGGTTAATTAAAATTCCTCAAAAATCACTGAAGTTCATAGTCATTGCATTCATTGTCATAAATGATTAGTTTCGTTAAAAAGAGTCTTTAGTCCTAGAGTCTAGGGTTTTCAGTCCTTTGCATACATGTCATAAAAGCCCGCAGGCCATTAGGATGGTTTCAAAAGATTTCTATTTCACGTTTTTATTATCAAATACATTTGAAGACATTTCTAGTCCAAAAATCTGTTTTGGAACTAGAAATTGTCAAATTTCATTTTTTGTAATAATTTTATTTGTTTCACCATAAGAAGTTTCAGAGCAAACCTCTGATCTTTTCCAAAGTCAAATGCCGGATCCCTGCAAAAACAACCAAGTATTATCAGTCCAAAACTCATAAAAGCCAAAAGAAAAGCATTGTATTAAATGATCGAATGTCAAAGTGCCAAACATTATAAAAGTGGGTCATGGAGTAAATTTAAAATCAAATCTGATTTGATGAGATATTTTCTTCACATATAAATCATGGTAAACAATTTCATTTGCACGAATCCTCAAGGCAGAAATCGAGCTTGTGTTGTTGAAGGCCGAAGTCGTGTTTTTCATAGCCGTGGACTGGATTGAAGGTGCGCGCTACCCATACAGGAGGCGCGCTACCCATATAAGGGGCGCTACGCATATAGCTTCCCCAGTCTTTGCAAAAGAACACGGGCGCTATGCGTATGGTGCGCGCTACGCGTTGGGTAGGTGCGCTACGCACATAGTCACAGAGCCAAATTTTTTTGCTCATGCGGCCGGTTTGATGTCACAACGGCTCCATCAACTTGCAAGTAGGTTTTTAATCATTGCTCAGTGATTTTTGAACAGGATTGTGGTGTTTTGAAGTGGGGAAATTAGTGTATTTGATGTGGAGAGGTGAAACCCTATGTTCATGGCAGATTTATTCCTTAGGGTTTTAAATACATATTGATGGCTTTGTGAAGATTTTCCCAGCTTGTATGGTTGATATATATACCTACGCATCTATTGTCAAAGTGTCACTGCCCTCACGTTCTCAGTTTATCATTTTACCACTGCTGTCATCATCATTATATTACCACTGTCATGGCTATTTGTTTCACTGTGGTCATTGTCACATTGTTTCTCATTTCCCATCGACAAACACAGTCTCATACTCATTTTCCCCTTTGACAAATTCTAGCCAGCATTACAAAGGATGCACACTACATTTGCACTTGGTACTTATTTGTCAAATTCACTTGTGATCAAAACAGAGACTGTTTTTATGCCAATCCACTAAAACAGAGCTATTACCACTGTGACTTATTTTCTTATGATGTTTTGGTACATATGCAACATATTTGGGTTTTGAGCATACATTGGAAATTTTGACGTCACTACACCTATATCAGCATACATATTGCAGACATCTTGTTTTCAAAGCCATGTCAGAGACGGATTCAGTTTATGAGCAGGAGTATGACAGTGATTCCACAGCAGAGGGTAATGTGCCACGGAGGTCTCACAAAGGTGGCAAAGGTGGTAAGCATCTCAGGGAGGAGCCTACTTCTTTGGCTCAATTGCAGGCTTTCCCGCTTGCAATGGATTGTTTTCAGCGTCAGTCATGTTTCCAATACTGTGAGATGATTTCACAAACCCAGCATCATCGTGAACTGGCTCGTCTATTTGTTCTACATTTACATGATGGTCGTGTAAACCTCGCCGGAGTAGATTTCATTCTGTCACCAGAGACTATTGCTCAGGCCACCGGGATACCAAATATAGGAGAGGAATGGAACAAACGTCAGCAGTTAGAGAAATTCCACTATGAGCCATACATCAAACCTGGGTATATGAGGCACCCGAGCAGGGTTTTTCCTTTCAGATTCCTGAGGGATGAGTTTGCACCATTGATGAAACTCATCATTCGGTATTTCAGTTGCGAGGGCAGATTCTCGCGTCTCTATGCGTACCATGTCCGTTTGTTGATGCATTTCACGAGGGTACGTATGATGAAAATTCCGTACTTCATGTATCGCAACATAGAGAGGATGATGATTTTTGTACAGAAGAAGACCCCAACACAGCAGCATAGAAGTATATATCATTACGCGCTGATCAAGATCGTAGTGGTACATCAGTTGACACAGCAGGGCATTACTTGGGAGGATTTCATCTCCCGTGAATTCTTCACAGCACCACAACCACCTCCCGAGGTAGTTCATGATGAGGGAGAGCCTTCACACCAGCCTGAAATTCCTGAGATCGAGCATATCAGTGCTCCATTTTATGTGACATACCAGTGAGGCCACAGGGCCTTATTTGCAGCTACACGATGAGTACTATCTCCACCCGGGGTGGAAGGGGTCTCGTTGACTCCATCAGCAGAGCGAGTATTATCTCCACATGATGTGGAAGGGGTCTCGCCTTCTTCTTCAGCACAGGTACAGATCCAGGACAGAGGCAAGAGGCCCATGCATGATGAGGGCCCATCAGGAGGCCGGGACACTGATTTCACGATCATTGATGTTGATGCGAGCTCTCCTAGCTCGAAATTGAAAGAGATCATCCAAGAGCAAAGGGCCGAGAATGACATGCTGAAAGAGAAATTGCAGAGGGCTCAGTGGGTGATAAACTACCTGGAGCAGCGTAATAAACAGCTAGAGGATGAGCACACACTTTATGAGCTGCGGCGAATCCGTGAAGATCGACAATTGGCCCGGAAGAGACCCGGCGACATGACACCAATCGATCGAGATTCTTGCCTCACACGTGTTAACATTCATCTGGAGAAGTTGTTGGAAAAAGCCAACAGAGACAAAGACATTCTTCGTCACATGAAAGGTCATTATTGGGCTCGCATGCATGTCTGCAAAGCAAAAATGAAGATTCTGAAAAGGAGATTGAGCGAAGCACTAAAACGGCGGAAAAGGCCTGATCCACTCCGGATTTTGGCTGAGGCTTCATTAGCTAGACATGATACATGATAGAGGGTCTTCGCTCCAAATTTGAGCAAATTCGGAGAAATTTTTGTCATTTTGAAATATTTTGGTCCAAAAACAGATTTTTCAGCTATACGAGTAGCGCGTCGACGCGCTCGCTTTTGTTTGGGACACTTGCTGAAGGAAAAATTTATATTTATGGGTTTTTCATGGTAATTTATGCATGCTCAAGTATTTCCGAAGAATTTCATCAAGTTCTGGATGATCAAAAGGCCCAAAAACACCATGAAAACCACCTTGCTGCCACCTTTTGCACCAGCAGGAAGTACTTCTAGGAGAATGAAGTTTTGGAGGGGCAAATGAGCTCCAAATTGGCTACTTGGGTTGGATAGCCAACATCCAGGGCTTTCCAACGAGCTATCATGAGCTCAATTTGGATGCTAGGAAGTGCCAAAAAATCAGGCTGAAAGGCGCACTATGTGTATGGCTCAGGGGCGCTACGCATATGGATTTTTGGTCAATTTTTCACCTTCCAGCTCAGAATTTCGGCCAGTTGAACCAGTTTTGCTTGTGGATGAAATTTTTGAGTTATCATGATGTAAATTGATGGTTGGCATGTAAATTTGACTCACTTTTACCTATTCTAGATGATTCACTCCTAAAAAAGTAAAAATTAGATGTAAGAATCAGTTTCCTCCCTTTTAGAGGCAAGTTGTTTAGATGCCTATTTTCTAGTTCCTTGTTTAGAATTTGTTGGAATTGCTCCTAGAAGGAGTAATTCGACCCCTAGAGGTGTGGAAAGGGGTTAGGAGGTCTATATGATGTAATTTTTGAGACATTCTACAGGTTGGACTCTTGGGAAGATTTTGGCACACTATTGTACATATTTTTCATATTTTGGCTAAGGAAAGATTAGAGGTTTTGCAGCACCTGTTGGGATTCCTGTGGATTTCAGTTCTTGATGGTGTTTTCTCTCAGTTTATTGTAAGTTATTTCATGTTTAATGTATGCCATTCCCTTCTTATGCTTCTGAAACTAAATGAATGAGTAAATGAGGTTGAATCCATTGATTTCAGTGCTCTGCCTTTGAATTTGTTTAGTTTTACATGTTTTCGCCTGTTTGGAGAGGATCCATGTTCTCCCTTTCCCTCTTCAGCTCCTTTTCGTTCTGATCCATCCATACACTTAATCAAAAAGCATTAAGACTATTGCCTACCTCGCCCCAACTCGAATTCTGCAAAGATCTGGCCTTATCCCCGGACCCAAAATTGTTTTTCCCATTTCTCCAACAAAAACCCAAAAAATCAAAATCAAACTTTCCTATCTCTTTACTAGCCTAAAATCAGTATTCATTGTTTCATTATAAGTCATCTCAGCCCCTTTGAAGACCTTTTGCTGAGCTAGACCCGGAGAGAGCCCTCTCCTGTCCTCGTAGGGCTAGCTACGAGACTGAGCGTGGTTTGATGTAGCCTTGATTTTTACCTTATTTCAGCCTAAGGTAGAAACTAGAAGCACCTGAAAAGGAAGCTACAAACAAAACTACTGTTAAGATTGAAGAGATTTCTGAAAACCAAGAAACACCAGACAACCAAGAAATACCAGAAAAAGCTAAACAACTAGCTCCTGTTAAGAAACATGTTAAAACAGTTGATGAAGATTATGAACATGAAATTCTGTGGCATTTAGAATTTGATGGCTCAGTAAACAAGTTAGGAGCAGGAGCTGGAATTTGGTTACATAATGTTGAAAACGATCATGCTGAAGGTCATTCTTATAGATTGAATTTTAAATGCACTAACAACATGGCTGAGTACGAAGCCCTTTTACTAGGGCTTAAACATGTCAAAAAGTTAGGAGCAATTAGGGTGTCAATCATAGGAGACTCTGAATTAATTATCCAACAGATTAATGGTGAATGTTCAACCAAAGATCCCAGATTGAAACAATATAGAGAAACAGTTGTGGAAATTCTCAACACCTTTCTACAAGCTCAACTTGCCAAGATTCCAAGGAAACAAAATTTGCATGCTCACAGTCTTGCAATGTTCGCTAGCACATGTAAATTGCCTTTTGGACCTAATCATCAGTTCACAGCTGAGATTAGACATAGACCTGCTATACCAGACAATCTAATGAATTGGCAAGTATTTGTAAATAACAATCAAATCAATAGTTTTTTGACACTAGAAAATGAGTTTTCTAACAGTAATATAGATGAGGACATAACAATTAGTGAATCTGATCAAGAAAAAGAACAAAAAATAGATATTTCGAGAGAGACTGCAATTCATATGCTTCACCCAACCACATTCACAGTAAAAGATATGCAGGATGTGATACAAATGGAATTCGATGAGATCATAGAAGATGAAACTGAAATCATTAATCTGAAAGACAATCATTTGCCCAAAGGATTAACTCCTTTGGAAGATCTTTTTGATTCAAATGACATTCCATTTAGACCTAAAATGGAACCTGTTAAGGCTGATATTGAAGAGTGCAACTTAGGAACCCCAGAAAATCCCAAAATGGTTAAACTGTCTAAATCTCTACCAGAAGATCAAAAGGTTAAATATGTTGAACTTTTTAAAGAATTCCAGGATGTTTTTGCCTGGAGTTATGAAGATCTTAAATCATATGATACATCAATCATTCAGCATACAATACCTTTGAAACCAGATCAGAAACCTTTTAAACAAAAAACTTAGAAGGATCAATCCTGTTTTACTACCTTCAATTGAAAAAGAAATTAAAAGGATGTTTGAAGCAGGGATTATAGCTCCTATTAGGTTCTCTGAATGGGTTTCTAATCTAGTACCAACAAGAAAGAAAACTGGAGAAATTATACTGTGTGTCGATTTGAGAAATTTGAATAAAGTTTCTTTAAAAGATAACTATCCTTTGCCTAAAATGGACCATATTCTACAGAGGGTAGTGGGATCTTCTAGGATATCTCTACTGGATGGATTTTCAGGGTATAACCAGATTCTGGTTCATCCTGATGATCAAGATAAAATAGCATTTACAACACCATGGGGTACTTTTAAATATGTCAAGATGCCATTTGGACTCAAGAATGCAGGAGCTACATTTTAGAGAGCAATGGACATTGCTTTTGCTAAAGAAATACATGATTTTCTAGTAATTTATCTAGATGATTTAACAGTTTTTTCCAAAACAGATCAGCAACATTTAGATCATCTAAGGCAAGTGTTTATAAAGTGCAGAAAATATGGTATTTCCTTAAATCCTAAAAAGTCATTGTTTGGTTTGGAAGAAGGAAAGCTCTTAGGTCACATTATTTCTAAAGATGGCATTCGAATTGACCCTGAAAGAATACAAGCAATTTTGCAGATACCTCATCCCAGAAATATTAAAGAACTTCAAGCTTTCATAGGAAAGATTAATTTCTTGAGAAGGTTTATTTCCAGTTTAGCTGAATTACTTAGATTGCTTACTAACATGCTTAAAAAATATTCAAGCATTGACTGGACTGTACAAGCCAAGAAATAATTTGAGGAAATTAAAATGGCTTTAACTAGGACACCAGTTCTTACCAGTCCAAAGTTTGACAGAGATTTCATTATTTTTTCATTTGCTTCTGAACATACAATTGCAGCTGTTTTACTACAAAAAGATGATCAGGGATGTGAAAAACCAATTGCCTTTTTTAGTAAAGCACTTAGGGATGCATCTTTGAAATACAATATCATGGAGAAACAGGCTTTTGCACTTGTAAAAGCAATTAAAGATTTCAGAGTTTACATATTATATTCTCATGTGATAGCTTATGTGCCTAATGCTGTAGTTAAAGACATCTTGACTCAAGATGGTATTGAAGGCAAAAGAGGTAAGTGGATAGCTACCATTTTAGAATATGATATCGAAATTAAACCAACTAAACTCATCAAAGGTCAAGGTTTGGCTCAACTCATGACTGAAACTAATTGCCAAGCCTTAGACATTAATGAACTGGACGACGAACAGGAGATGGCGACTCCACAGATCAGTCAAACTTTCTTAGATTCACCCTGGTACACTGATATCATTCATGTTTTATTAAACCTGCAAGCTCCTCCAGGGTTGTCCAGAACGAAAAGAAGATTTTTGAAAATGACATCTTTAAAATATTGTATTTTAGATGGCACTCTATTTTGGAAAAATCATGAAGGAATCTTATTAAATTGTCTATTGAAAGATGAAGCTGACAAGGTACTTAATGAATTTCATGCAGGGGATTGTGGTGGACATCTCTACTGGAAGTCAACTGCAGACAAAATCTTAAGGGCTGGTTTTTACTGGCCAACCTTGTTTTCAGATGTTAAGAAATTTGTAACAACTTGTCATAAGTGTCAGATCTTTGAGGGTAAAAGAAAGTTGTTACCTTTACCATTAAGACCAATTTCCACAGAAAGACCCTTTCAACAATGGGGATTAGATTTTATTGGAGAAATTCATCCCTCTTCTTCTGGACAACACAGATGGATTTTAACTGCCACAGATTACTTTACCAAATGGATTGAAGCTATCCCATGCAGACAGGCCAATGATTCTGTAATTATAGGGTTTTTAGAAACCAATATACTTTCCAGATTTGGCTGTCCAGAGAAAATTATAACAGATAATGCTGCTGCATTTAAGTCAAAGAAAATGATTAGTTTCTGCAATAAATATCATATTACTTTAGGCCATTCAACAGCCTATTACCCTCAGGGTAATGGACTGGCAGAATCTTCCAATAAAAGTCTTATTAATATCATTAAAAAATTATTGGAAGAAAACAAAAAGAATTGGCATAAGAAACTTATCAATGCATTGTGGGCAGACAGACTTACAACTAAGAAATCAATTGGGACCAGTCCATATGAATTAGTTTATGGCATTGAGGCAAGATTCCCATCATCTTTAGGAATTTCTGTTATGAAATTACTTCAGGAGGCTCAAGTGGAACCAAATGACATTCAGAGAAGAATTAACCAAACAATTCACTTGCAGCAAACCAGAGAAGAAGTGTATCAACGATCCCAAGTCTTGCAGGAAAAGTTAAAGAAAATGTTTGACAAAAGAACTAAAGCATAAGATTTTCAACTAGGAGATAAAGTCCTAAGATGGGATTCCAGAAGAGAAGAAAAAGGGAAACATGGGAAATTTGATTTCTTATGGAAAGGGCCTTACATCATTCATGCCTTACAGGGGAACAACACATACTTTTTGAAGGATTTGGACAATTCAAAAGCTGAGGAAGGGCCAGTCAATGGTCGAATGCTGAAGCATTATTTTGATCCTATTTACTAGGATATTCTGATTTTTTCTAACTTGTATATAATATATATTTTCCTAATGCATCAGTTTTGATTGGATGGTGACTTCTTGAATTTTAAGCCCGAAGTGAAGGCCCTAAGCTTCAAAAGTTTCACTATCATATATACAATAAAGCTACTAGAAGAAGGAGATTACACGTTCAGACTGAAGACATTTTTAAGGCATCTGACCTGCTGTTCTTGACTTTTCACAAGGAAAAGCCATCCCCAAGTGGAGCCAGTGTTAGACTCCTATACCAATAGGTATCATTTTTCATGATTGTCTTGATTGAACTATGGAATATGTTCAAACCTTTTTCTTGAGCAAAGGTGTTCCATATTCTTGAAAAAAACAAAAAATCAAAAAATTTTAAAAAATGTAAAGAGGGTATACCCTAAAAGAAAAATCAAAGGGTAAGAAAAATAAATTGGTTAAGAAAATGAAAGAAATGAACCCCAAGCAAAAAATAGACCAAGGAAAGTGTGCAAATCCAAATGCCACTACTATTTCATTTTTGTAATAAAGCAATTGTGTGCAGCTTGTCAAACTTTTGCCACAATTTATGAAGAGTCAAATTGTTTAAACTTGACTCATTCATGTTTCAATTTCATGTTGTAGAATAGAGAATAAATATCTGACCAAACAGTTTAATCTTGGCAGATAAGTAGATAGGTAGAGTTAATAAAAGGTGCTCAACAGTTTAATCTGAGCCCTTGGATGCAAAAAGTGTAGAATTAGATAGATTTTCCATGTAAAAGAAAAATATTGATAAGGGTTTGCAAGTCCAAATGCACCCTAATAAAGAAGAGAAAATGGTAGTGTCAAGTAAATAGGGTAGGTAGATAGTGTTGCAAAGTTTTATGTGATGAATGATGGTGCTGAATATGTTTAATCTTTTACCTTCATCACAAGTACTGAAGCAGAAAATGCACTGGAAAATTCACAGAAAACAAAGTCCAAATCATTAACTTCCCACATCACTTTCTCCCTAAGAGTTTTACTAATTTCCCAAAAGTGCTAAGGTATTTGAAGATTAAAGGGGCTCAAAGCATTTCCTTGACTTTTGGAGGGACCGGACCCTCGGCCTAATGATCAAAAAGACCTAAGTACTCGAAGTTATTTATCATTATAATCATTCACTTTTAATCTTTTCCTAAGTAAAATTCTATTTTACTTAGGAAAATCATGCAAATTTCCATAATAATCCTTCAAAATTACTTGCCATTCTATGTTTAAGTGTTGAAATTGAGATGATGCAATTTACTTCAGGAATCTCCACTTTCCTAGTTGTGTAAAGTATTTTGAGTTTCCCTTGTCCCTTTGTCATATTAACATCTGATTTATTTATTAAATCCTTAATAAAAATACCTTATCCTATAGTACATAACTCCTTTTTACATAAATATCCCAAAAACCCCTCTTATTATAAGTTTTGGCCAAAGTTATGTAATCCCCTTTGTTAAATAAAAACCCCCAATAAAAACCCTTTGGCTAAAAATACCCCTATAAGTTATTTCCCTACCCCTATGGTTGATAAATAACATTTATTTATTACCATATAATAATAAATATCGAAAAAGGTTTAAACATATAGTTTTATATGTTTGAAAGAAAAAATAAATAAAGCCGAAGTTTTAATTTAAACTAAAACTTCGAAAGTCCCCCGAAGCCTTCGTGACCCACCCACGTGGTATTTCATTTCCGCCTGACACCCTAACCTTAGTTAAAATTCCTCAACCCCGCCGCAACCCCGATTAAACAATGGGATTAATTAAATCACTAGGATTAATTAATAACCATCTTTTCTGCCTATCAAAAGCCTCCCGGGATGATTAATTAAACGATAATCATTTCAAAGACCCGTCGGGCCCGCACATTAAACCCCCGCCTACTCCACGTCCCCTCCACCGTCAGATCGCCCCCCCGAAGATCAACGGCCTACGATCATTCTGTTGGCCTTCTTGTGTCCGAAAGTTAATGAGCGGGGGCACGGTGGTTTTGGAATATTCCTCCAACCACGTGTCAGTTGATCAATGGAATCGTTGCCCCGCGCTGAATACCACCATCTCCCAAAGAGCGATGCGGAAATTACCACTTACCGCCCGGTCCCGGTGACGCGTCTTCCCGTACCGGATGATGTCATCCTCGAAAAAATCAAAATCCCCGTTGACTTGTAAATAAAACAAAAATCGTGTTTTTCTGTCATTTTCACTGCTGAAAACGACTGCGTCCTCCTCTGAAAATTTTGAAAATTCCGTTGTTTGAGACGCCGCCGACTAAATTGTCGAACGCCATTGCTAAACCAGTGCTCAAGCATCCATCCGCCATTGGCCAGTGCCTGTAAAATTCAAATTTCTCCATTAAACTGGTATTTATTCAAATTCCTGCTGAAACTCTTTGAAAAATCCACTTTCCTATGTTAAAATTCATGCCAGAATCTGAAAAAGGGTTAATGACAGTCTATTCGAGTTCCTGCAAGTAAAATCAAAGCTCCTAGAATCAAAATTGCGCCCGGTCTGTGAAGAAAACCCAGAAACTTCCATTTTGAATACACAAGAACCAAAATGGAAGCTCCGGCAGCCCTGAATGTAACCCCGTTGAATGCCCCTCACAGAGAGTTAGAATACTTACCATTAGTGGATAAAGACTTCCAAATTAAAGACTTAGGTTTCGATGAAAGTCCTCTTCGAAGTTATTGTCGCTGCAGAGACGATTATTCGAAGGGTCTAGATGTCATTGGATTGTGGGAATCCAATTTCCCGAGATATCTTATCCCCTCAGTCTATGTTTTCCCAGAAATTATCCACTACTGTCACTCCAACTATGATTCGACTCAAAGGGCAGTACTGTCTCCTGATCAGAGTATCCTTTTCCCCATCACTCCTCAAGCTATCAATAAAATGCTCCATTTTGAACTTGATCAAGATCTTACTCCTTTTTCCATGGAAGAACTACTTGAAAAGTACACCCAACTGTCCCCAGAAAAATTGAAATGCATTTGCCAGACTTTTATGTTGCCGGAACATCAACCTAAGGGGCCTCCTCCCTATGGTTTTGCTTACTTTAATAATTTAGGCAGACTCATCCTGAATATGATATCCTTTGTCATGGGTTTCAATACAAGTGAATATGTTGATGAAATAACCCTGGTGTTGCTGTATATCTTTACTCCTGGGCAACCTCCTGCAGTAAAATATGATTTTGCATCCTTCATTTCCAATAAAATCCATGACCAGTTCATGAGGCTAGATAATGAGAAAGTGTTTAAATATTCCTCAGTGATTTACCATCTCCTCATCTATTATCAATCAGAGAAGTTCCCTTTTCCTGTTAAAAAGATTGATGCCAAGGGAAACCCTAGATCAGTTATTTTTTGGTCTGCCATAACTCATTCTTCCTATGATTCTCCCTATTCTTATGCTGAGTTCATCGATATTTTTGTATATCCTGCAACTACCTTGTTGACAGGAATTCCCCCTCCAAGGCTCAGTAATGAGATTAAGAAGACTTTGCAGATTTCAAGGACATATAAAGTTGGGGACTGGTATTTATATCAAAATCATTCAGTCATCAGAATATATGGATGTGAATTGCATCCATTCAAGTTGCCAAAATATGTGCCTATGAGACTTTTTGCCTTGGAATATTTCAGGCAAATGAATAATTCTGATATAATTCATTTCTGTAGTGTAAAAAAGAAAGCCCAACTCAGGATCAAAATTCAATTAGGTCCCTTCATATGCAACTCTAGGGATGTTGAGCGAGAAGCAGAAGATATACTACAAAACCGTTGCAAGTTCCAAAGGAGTTTTCGTTGGGTTCCTTATGATCCATTTGGTTTTATCTGTGATAAAAGAATGAAGAACAAATCATCCCTATATATTCACCACAGGATTCCTGAAATAGAACAATATGCTAACCAAGATGAATGGGTGGAAGGAACACTAGTTGAGCAAGATAATGAAGAAGACAATAGAAACAAAATTATGAAAGATCTTGAGAAAGAGTTTGACCTAGAATCTTTTGGTCAAGTGCAGGTACCTCACATTGGAACCTCTTCAGCAGGAAATCTCCAACAGGGGTTACAGGAAGAGATTCTATCAATTGCAGTAGAGTCTAAAGGTAAAGGGAAAGAACCTGAAATACAGGTCATTGAAACTTTCGTCATGGCAGAGAAACCTCAAACCTCCAGGGCACCAGATCAGACACAGGTTTCTCCTACTCAAGTAAATCATCCTGAAGTTTCAGAATTGCAAACTCCATATAATATGGAAATAGGCAAGAAAAGACAGGCTCCAGATCCTACTCCTCCCAAAGAATCCTCAGAGCTACATCAAGCTAAAAAGCAGAAACCCGATCCACTTCTAGAAGTGGAAATTATTGATGAGATGTTTGATGATGAAAGAGAAGATAGTCAACTAACTGGCACAGTTAGTGAAACACACACAGGCCACAAAGGAAAAGAATTGCAAAAACAGTTGAGTACTGAAGTATCTTCTTTTAAGCCACCAAAAACAGATGCAGGTGATATCAAGAGAACTTTCATTAATATAAAAGCGAAGAATGATCCATTGAGAATGAAGGTATATGATCAGTATCTAAAAATGGCCCCACATAATCAGGAAAGATTGATGTCAGCATTTGACATTCAACAAGGCAAAATGATGATGAGCCATTTTAAATCCAAAGTACCAAAGCCCATGACAACATCTGATTATATTAGGACCAATTTTGAGGTCCTGGCAAAAGACATTCATCCCCTGGACCAGATAGAGTTGCATAGACAAACTGGGGAAATGATATACTCCACCCTTACTGATAATGCCATGGCAGCCCTTAGGCTGCGAGATTCTTTAAATAATACAAACACCCAATTGCAAATTGAGAAGGGTTCTTCTCAGGAAAAAGATAACAGAATAAAGTCTCTGGAAGATATAATCATCAGTTTGAGTCACAATCCCAAAGATATCAAAAGCATTGAGGCACTAATTAAAAAGAAAGATGATGATATAGCTGCACTGAGAAAGCAACTGAAATTGCCAGCCTCAAGGCATCCCCAGACCCAAGAAGATTTGAAGGAAAATTCACAGGAAGAGATGATGGAGTTGCTCTTAAAAATGACTGAGCAACTGAGTGAAACAGAGAAAGAATTGGAACATGCATTAAAAGAAAAGCAGGATATCATGCAAACATCTACAACAGGGATCACTACAGGTACCACAACAACAGATCAACAAACAGAGTCAGCACAGGGAGACACTTCTGGTTTAAGTTCTGATGAATTGGTAAAACAAATGGAAAGTTTAAAACTCAGAGTCACAGAACTTAAAACCACAAAATTGCAGTTAGAAAATTTGGAGCAGAAATATGATATGTCCAAAAGGACTGTTGCAGATAATACCATGGAAATTAAAAGATTGGAAAAATTGGTTAAGGCTTTAGAAAAAAAATCTTTCGTTAGAAAAGCCTTTGAGAGAAATAAATGAAATTCTTTGGGATAATATAATTGAGTCAATAAAAATTATTTGGTCCTTTGTTCAAACAATCTTTGAACAAAATGACTTGATCAAAGTAGCTCAGGAAGAAATAGCCAAAACAAGTGATGAATTAAAGGGCAGACCTGAGCAAGCCAATCAACTTATACAGTTTCTGAACACCCGGACTAAGCAACAGCTTTCAGAATTAGGAATTGATGACAGGACAGGCACTATTTTAGAAATAAAAAGAGTTTTTACCAAAAGAACTCTTATGCAAAATTTGGAAAGGAAGTGCTCAGATATTCTGGAAGAAATCAATGCTTTTAAAGGGAAATTTCAGGTTTTATTAGACAATGGGTTACCCAGTCCTATGCTCGCAGAGGACAAGATAATGGACCTGGAAACCTATGTTAATAAAATAGATATACATGCTCATAACACAACTGTTCATTCTATCAGTTCGTCACAAGCAACATTGCCAACAGGGAGGAATCTCTACGATAGGTTAAAAAATTTGTTTCATCTAGAGCAGGAAATAAAGTATTTGTTCCCTAATCAGCCCACTTTTTACAAATACACAGAGGCTGATGAAACATTAAGAAAACTTAAAAGAACCATAATAGCATAAGATCAATGGTGGGAAGACTTATTGGACATTTTATGAAATTTATCTTCAGGTTGAGAATTTTATCTTTTTACTATCATGTAAAGGATAAATAATGAGCACAGATTAAAGAGTATCAGTTGGGCAGTTGAAAGAGTATCAGTAAAAAAAAAGAGTATCAAAAAAGCAAAAGAGTTACTCAAAGGGACAGCATCGAGCCCTATTATAGCACCTGCCTCCAACACGTCCACAAAATAAGGGAACAGCACACCAGCAATTACTTTTTGTTCTATCTACGAGACCATTTGTCTCCTTTTTACTGTAACTTATTCATTAGTCACCCTAGATTAGTGGCTAGGTTAGTGTGAGATATTTTCAATCATTTTTTGTATAAATAAACCCTCAAAGAGAGTATTGAGGGTGGATTCTACTACTTCACTGTGACATTGATGTTTTTGGAATAAAAGTGTTTTGGAGAAATTTATTTGTCGCTTTCTGGATGACAATTTGAAGCTCAGGACTTTTTGCAGGATTCATGTGTCTGACTGCAGTTCAATAAGTCTTTCTATCCTATGTCTTAAGTTTTATATTTGTTTATAATATCATTGTGTCCATTTCTGAATACTTGACATAAAAGAATAACTCAGAATTTACTTAATTGTACTCTGAGTTCAGTTGTGATTATTCTAAATGTTTTCCTCTAAATTAGTTATAAGAAACGAATTCTTAATTTCTCTTGCTTCGCTAATTTAAACATTTTGGTTACTATAGTAAAGAATTCTTCACTGATCTTTATTTGTAATCATTTCATTTCTTTCTTTTGAACATGGTGAAAGATTCTTAACTGCCTTTCATCCCTTCAAACCCATTCCATCCACTTTAAATTCTAAAAATTGTTCTCTGTTTGGCTATCTTGCCCTGCAAAGCCATCTTGTGTGTAGAATAGAAATCCAGTAAAGCCATCGTTTGACTCCATAGCCCAATGGACTGAAAATATTCAACCTTGCCCTTAGTTGGCGAATTCCACCATTTTCAAACAAATTTCTTGGACTTATAACTAGCCTAAAACTTTCTAAGAACAAAGATAAATCATAAAGAGAGAGCCCTCTCTGGATGCAGATTGGCTAGATTCTGCATCCGAAGGTTGGTTTGTGGTTACCTTGGGTATACTTTCCTTTTCCACAACTTCAAGGAAAACCTGAGTGATAACATATCCCAAAAAATAGTTGCAACTCTTCTTAATTAACTGGCCAAACTGAGTACAATAGTCCTTGATCAATGAGATATCATCCAAACTGATTCCAACCCTTGCTAAGAGTGAAGAAAGGGAATAAATAAACATCAAAAGAAAACTCACTCATCCTCAGGGGTCGATTCCATGAGGTGAGGAAGAGATTCACAAAATTCTGAACTGAAAGTTGGAGTATAGGGAGCTCTAAGTGACTCCTCCCTAAATACATTCAAACTGATTCATTTGACTTAATGACAACTTTTACATGATGAATATACCCCTAGGTAACTTATCCATAACATAATTACATTTACCATGCTCAATTACACAGGTGGAAACATCAATTTCTGAGATAAAGTCAAAGTTACGATGAAATTTAAAAAAATCAACAAATGGTCATGTGCGCCCTCGCTGTGTCAAGTGCGCCCTCCCCGTTCAAGGCTAATTTTGACTGACTTGTAGGTGTCCAAATCAGGCCCAAAATGGCTTGTTGGAAATATATTCAAGTCTAATTTCTTGAGATGTATCTATTTTTAAAAATTAAGGTGATTTGATCCCTCAACACGTCATTCTCCCAAGACTGCTCTGTGCCCAGAGCCTAGGCCAAAATAAGGGTAGAAACATTATTTTTAGCTTGTTTTTTGACCTTTTTACCTTCCAAATCTACAAACCAGGGCTGGAAAAGTGGATTTATTAGATTTATTTGTCCTTAGGAATCCACTGGTGGTCTCCTTTTTTCTCAAAAAGTGCCTCAAAAAGTGCATAGCGCGTAAGTCGCTACACATATGACCAATTTGCTGATATGAATTTGTTCAGGAATACACAGGAAAACAAATATTTTGCAAAAATGGGTCAAATGGATTCAAAATTTGTGGAGAGAGTGTCGGTGAGGTGGATAGGCTTGTATTTAAGCCTCTAAAAGTATATCCAATTTCTTCTTCTCTTCTTGGTGAGTTAGGTCTTCAATGTTTTCATTTGCTGCCTTGCGATTTGCCCTTGTATTTCTTTCTCTTTTGGCATAATGTTTGGCCATTCTCCTTTGAATATCGTTGTCATTTTTAGCCTTATTTAAAAACTTATCCAAGTGGTCATTGATGTCTTGAAGCCAACATTCCTTGTCTTCTTTGATCATCTCCAAGAATTGATCATCAAGGATGGCTTCATCAACTGTCTCTCTTTGCCTTTGTCTTTCAAGCTCCAAGGCTCTTTTTAAGCCTCTGGTTCTAGGCCTGCCTCTTGGTGATTCTTCTTATTGTTCTTCAATCAAACCGTGCTTCTCTAGGGTCTCATAAAGTAAATATTTATCCTTTTCTACCTCCCTTTGAGTTTTGATATACTTAACCTCATCAATGAATTGCTTGGTTTTCAACTGCTTATTCTCCTGCTCAAGGAAGTTTATGACAAACTTGGCCCTGTCAAGATTAATCTGGAGCTCTCTAATATTTTCATCCTTTCATTTTATGGCTATGTTGATGCTATCATCATTATTATCCTCACCTATGTCAGCAAGCTCAAAATCATGCTCAATCTCATGGAGGCTCTCTTCATGTCTAACCTCTGGTTGAATTTATACCTTAATCACCTTTTCTTTTCCTTTTTCCACCTTCTTTGTTGACGTATAAGGCATGGCCCCTTCCACTATATGTGGAGAGAACACATGTCTGTGACCTCTCTGGTAGGTTTTTTGAAATGATTCAACCTCAACGAAATTATCCCTCTTAGGCTCACTGACCTCAATCGTGCTAGGTGATCCAATGTCATGATGAAATGGAGATGAAGGAGGTGAAATGGGTGAAGGGAAATGATCTGATGATGATGAATGTGCTATGGGCTGATATGGAGGGATGGAAGTGGATGGATGAGATGATGAAGGCACATTTTGTGCATGCTTAGTAGATGGCTCTCTGAATATATCATTGTCTATGAAGTTACTCCATGCAATGTTTAGTTCATTGAGATGATAAAGGACTATGATTTTGATAAGGGAATGTTGTAAAAGGCTTCTCATTTGATGTTCATACTCCCTTTTATGTACCATAAATTCCATGTTATCAATGCTCCAGAAAAGGTAGTAGGGTATGTTAAGCATATTTACCCTAGTGAAATGCATTAAGATCCGGATGTGATAGGTATAAAGTCTTGAAAATCTACATTCAAATGAAAAGTATTTCATGATTATCTTCATCATTGGTGCATATCTATCAAGGAGGTAGGAAAAAGGAAAGAACCTCTTTTTCTCATTATTATATATTGGTTTCATGAAAGGATCATACTAGTGTTCCTCCAATTCACTTTTCTTGAACCATTTCTCCCCAAAATTTGGGATCCTGGTGGCAGTTAAAATGATTCCAGTTGACATAGTAAAGGTGACACCAACTAGAGTAGCTTGATTGTCATGGAGGTTGGATATGAGAAGCCTGGTCAACATGGAATGGTGTTGGACCCTCTGAATTTTCTCACAGAACTCAAAACACCCAATATGTTTAAAACATGTCACTGCCATAGGATATGCCAAAAGTTCTATAGTACTTGTTGGCTCAAGTCTGAGTACTCTTCCCCTTTTATGTGGCCTTCTAGCCTTTGTTTCTTCTCCCTCACTGTATGGTCTATTCTCTTCTTCTGCCATGATGTTTTAAAGTCAAAACCCTTAGGTAAGTGTGACGATGGTGGAATTTAGGATGGGGAAATTATTTGCAGGTTTGGGGTTAGGAGCCGAGGTATTTGTAGCACCTAGGGCTTAGGGTATTTGGAAAAAGGGTTAGGGAAAGGGGATTTGTAATACATGGGTTTCAGAATGGGTATTTTTCAATTTAGGAAAGGTATGAATTTGTAGTGATATGAAATTTGGGGAATTAAAAGTGCAATAGGAGATACTAGGGTTTTAAAATTATTTAAACACCAAATTCTAAAACAAATTTCACAACACCCAACAAATGAACTTGATGGAGAGGATAATTGATGGAATTAGCTTTCAATCACTTGTTGGAAGTCAACGAGAAGATTGCTGAAGCTTAGGAAGATTTTTTTTTTGTAATTTGAATGAATTTCTGGCTTTTCTAGTCAAGTGTGCCCTCGCAGAAGGAAGTGCGCCCTCGTAGAAGGAAGTGTGCCCTCTGCTCTCTTTTTTGCAATTATTTTCCCAAAAACTAAATTTTTTTCCCTCTTGGAGTGTGCTCAATGATGGTAGGAGACAAATTAGTTTGAATTTGATGCTATGAAGGCTTTAACACTTGAATGAAATTGATATTTTGATTTAAAACCCACTTTTCAAGTGTTTCATTTCACCATTGAAAACTTTGCTCAATACCTTTTTCACTTTGATTTTCTTCTTTGCAGGCTGATGTGCTGGAGTTTGGCACTCTTTACATTTTCACTTTGTTGATATTCAATTTGGAATACGATTTTGAGTTGGAATCTTGGGACAATACTTATTACATATAATGAGCATAAAATTACAAAAAAAAAAAGAAATTACATCTTTGTTTTGAATAAAATTACACTTTTGTATGAAAATCATACTTTGAAACCATAATTACAACCTTTAAAAATCATATTTACATGGTGAGAAATATTCTTCAAATGATAAATAATTATTATTCAATCACTCTCCCACTTTTTCTGAACTTATTGAGATGAAATGGAGTATTATTGAACCTTGGAAAATGAAACCTAGTGACCTAAATGGACCTTGAATGACCAGACTCCATGTTGACTTTGACTGACATAATGACATAGTGAAATGAGCTTTCAAGATTGATTTATGCTTAGAGAGACATGAAGGTGGGCCAACAAATGTGAATTATTGAGGGAGAGAGGTTTTAGGAATAGGGTTACCATCAGTGAGTGAATTTTTTGCATGGCCTAGTGTAATGATAAAAAAAATTCTGAGTGAGACCCCTAAAATGAATATGAAAAGAGTGATTTTTCTCACTGATGGAAGAAAGAAAATTCTGAAACTAACATCGGCCTTATTGGGGATGATAGCTCTAAAAGAGATGTCAAGAGCCAAAGGACTCTGAATTTTGTAGATCAATGCCTCTTCCATTGGGAAAATATGATCAAAAACTCAAACTTGAAAAGCTTTACTGAGAAATAACAACTCGGAAAAATAGACTAACTCAATGCAAAATCTAATGACTAAAAATAATAAAACTACTAAAATTAATGATGGTAGCATATCACCAAAACTTGAGGGCTTCAAATCCTGATGACAACCACCTGCCTGCTAAAGACATATGTACAATCAAGCTATATCAAAATTCCAGTGTAACCAATCATGAAAATGCCTCCTTAGCTGATTCTCCCAATCAGATTCTCTGGAAAACAATAAATATTTACAATTTGGTAGCCAAAAACATAGCCGAAAATGATCTCCATCATCACTGAATACTGCAATAATTACCTTCACCGCTGACTGCAATAAACTTGCCACTGGATATTAAAAAACATGAAAATTTACCTCTTGTTGATCTATAAGAAACAAGGTACACTTTTCTCTTGATTATGATCTCTCTTCATAATTTACCTCCGCAAGAGCATGTTCCTGGTCGTCAAAATTTTTTGAACAAGTAGGTGAGAAAATTTCCTATTGAGATAAAAATTCTAAACATGAAACATGAGAAGAAAAATTTGAATCACAGTCCTCAATGCCCTGGTCCTCTGCAATTTGAATACATTGTTGATAATCTTCATATGACATGGAAACCATATTGTCATGTTTCTTATGACACTCATCAGTCATAGGTGGGAAAACTTTAGATTTTTTGTGAAACTCAAAACTGACATTTCCATCATTTACTGCAAAGTCATCCAAAGAATATTTTTCACTTAATTGAACAAATATCTCATCTTGTTTTACATAAAGGCACTGGATTACCTCTTTCTGAAGAATTTGTTCTTATGGGATGAGAACACTTGGGTCAATAAATGTTTTTCTTCATTCAAGGTGATCTCAACAATAGATATTTCCTTCAAGGGATCCGGAACAACATACTCTTCATCATCACAATCTGAATCTAGATCTAGAAAATCCAGCTTGAGTTTATCACATTCTGAAACTGGAACTTGATTTTCCTACATACCATCTTCTGTTGCAAGTAGATTTGAAATAAGACCTCGTCTTCCATCATTTTAAAATGTACAAATATCTTCAGCCTGTTGTAAACTTTCCTGAGCATCTTGATAAGTATCCTCTAAGTTTTCTTTATGTTTCTGAAATGCATTTTCATACAGGGCTTCCATGATCTCATCGTCCATGAATTCATCATCTCCATAAAATTTCTCAATATTTTCAATAAAAATATCAACATTTTTATAGCAGTTTTGAGCTAATATTAAGGATGGACAAGATTCTTTATACCTTTCAAAGAACATAGTATGAAAATCCTTTAAACAATAAATATAAGTAGGCAAAAAACTTTCATACCAAGATTGGGATTCACCTTCCAAAGTGGCCATGAATATCTTCATCAAGAATTCTTCAGGAAAATCAATCTTTAATCTATGCACATGCATGTGAAATATCACCATATGAAGAGCAACATCATTACCTTTCATATTTTTTAACTTTGGAAGATATGTCATCTAATTAACCTGAGGCATGCTATTCGGAAAACCTGGTATGCGATCTCGGCTCATGGGAGCATACCTTCGAGAAATTGAATCCATTTTGACAACAATGAAGTCACCACGAAGTTTTTTAGACTATCAATTCTTGAAGAGTGGAGTCTCCATGAGAATTCTGAACCTTGGTATTTTTTTACACGGAAGTCACCAAGTGAATGATGCACAACCTTGTTGCGCTTGATTGTTGTTCACCATCAACAACAAGATCTAAAATTTTTCATTCTTTCCTAGGGAATATCTGATCTTTCGTTCCCTGGAAACGATGCCAGTATGTTATCACTTCACCAGATTTCTAAGTCCGAGGAAGAAATTCCAACAGAGGTAACCGCAGGCCAACCTTTTAACTTAGTAGCTAGCCCTACCAAGTCAAAGAGAGATCTCTCCACAAAACATAGCTGAGGAGGTTGAATGGATTAGGATTTTAGGCTAGGTGCAAGTTCAGGGGTTTTGACAATTGATTTTTTTTGGGTTGTTGGATGAAAGTATGGTCAAGGGAGCTAGGTCAGGGCAAATGAGATAGGGTTGTAGAGATTAAATGGGGCAAGGTAGGAATAAGGCTTGAAACTTTAATAATATTGTGATGATATGGTTTTAAGACTAATGAGGAGATAGGAAGAGCATGGGAGATGTATTCTTCCTAAACAGAGGAAAATGGACATATTATGATAAATTTCCCTAAAGAGAGCATGAGCAAGCATGTGTTCTGCCTATCAAATTGAAAGATATCATAAAAAAGAGATGTAATAAACATGAAAAAAACATATTATAACATATGAAACTAAATGAAAAACAATTATAAACATCATAGCACATGTATCCCAAAACATAGTTGTAACTCTTCTTTATTACCTGGCGAAAATGAGTACAATAGTCCTTGAACAATGAGCTAACATCCAAAATGATTCCAACCCTTTCTAAGAGCGAATAAAGGGACTAAATAAACATAAAAACAACATTCACACATCCTCAGGGGTCGAATCCATGAGGTGAGCAAGATATCCACAAATTATTAACTGAAATCTGGAGTATAGGGAGCTCTAAGTGACTCCTCCCAAAATACATTCAAACTGATTCATTTGACTTAATGACAACTCTTACGTGATGAATATACCCCTAGGTAACTTATCCATAACATAATTACATTTACCATCCTCAATTACATAGGTGGAAACATCAATTTATGAGATAAAGTCAAAATTACAGTGAAATTTCAAAAAAAATTAGCAAATAGTCAAGTGTGCCATTTTTCTGTCAAGTGTGCCCTCGCCATGTCAATTGTACCCTTCCTGTTTAAGGCTGATTTAGACTGAATTGTAGGATTCCAAATCATGCCCAAAATGTCTTGTTGGAAATATCCTCGAGTCTAATTTCTGAATATGTCTCCCTTTTTTAAAATGAAGGTGATTTGATCTCTAAAAAATTCATTCTCCCAAGACCTCTATGTGTGCAGCGCCTAGGCCAAAATAAGGGAAGAAACATGATTTTTCATATAGTTTTTTTTACCTTTTGACCTACCAAATCTTCAAACCAAGGTTGGAAAATTGGTTTTCTTAGATGTATTTTTCCTTAGGAATCCACTAGTGGTCTCCTTTTCCTCAAAAAGTGCCTCAAAAAAGTGTGCAACGCCTAAGGCATTGTGCATATGACCAATTTTTTGATATGAACTTGTTCAGGAATGCACAGAAAAAACACAAATTTTGCAAAAATAGGTCAAACGGCTTCAAAATTGGTGGAGAGAGTGTTGGTGAGGTGGCTAGGCTTGGAATGAAGCCTCTGCAAGTATATCCAATTTCTTCTTCTCTACTTGGTGAGTTAGGGCTTTAATGTTTGCATTTGCTACCTTGAGTTTTTCCCTTGTATTTCTTTCTCTTTTGGCATAGTGTTTGGCCATTGTCCTTTAAATCGTGTTCTCCTTTTTAGCCTTCTTTAACAACTTCTCCAAGTGGTCATTGATGGCTTGAAGCCAACCTTCCTTGTCTTCTTTGATCATCTCCAAGAATTGATCATCAAGGATGGCTTCATCAACTATCTCTCTTTGCCTTTATCTTTCTCCAAGGCTCCTTTTAAGCCTTTGGTTCTAGTCCCACCTCTTGGTGATTGTTCTTCTTGTTCTTAAATCAAACCATGCTTCTATAGGGTCACATTAAGTAAAGCTTTAGCTTTTTCTACCTCATTTTGAGCTATGATATACTTATCCTCATACAAATGAATTTCTTGGTTTTCAACTGCTTATTCTCCTGCTCAACGAAGTTTATGACAAACTTGGCCTTGTGAGGATTATTCTGGAGCTCTCTAATCTTGGAATCCTTTCCTTTGATGGCTATGTTGATTTTTTCATCATCATCCTCCTCACCTAGGTCAACAAGCTCAAAATCATGCTCAATCTCATGGAGGTTCTCTTCATGTTTAATGTCTGGCTGAGTTTCTGCCTCAATCGACTTTTCTTTACCTTTGTCCACCTGCTTTGTTGATGTAGAAGGCATGGCCCCTTCCACTATGTGTTGAGAAAACACATTCTTGCAACCTCTCTGGTAGGTTTTTGGCAATGGCTCAACCTCAACCACATTAGCCCTCTTAGGCTCACTGACCTCAATCCTGGTAGGTGATCCAATGTCATGATGAAATGGAGGTGAAGGAGGTGAAATGGGTGAAGGGGACTGATATTATGATGATGAATGTGCTATGGGCTGAGATGGAGGGATGGAAGTGGATGGATGAGATGACGAAGGCACATTTTTTGCATGCTGAGTAGATGACTCCTTGAATATATCATTGGCTATTAAGGTACTCCATGCAATGTTTATTTCATTGAGATAATAGAGCATTATTATTTTGATAAGGGAATGATGGAAATTACTTCTCATTTGATGTTCATACTCCCTTTTCTAGAGAATAAATGCCATCTTATCGATTCTTCGGAAAATGTAGTAATGTATGTTAAGCATCTTTACCTTATCTAAATGCATTAAGAGCCGGATGTGATAGGTATAAAGTCTTGAAAATATACCTTCGTATGAAAATTATTTCATGATTATCTTCATCATTGGTGCATATCTCTCTAGGAGGTAGGAAAAAGGAAAGAACCTCTTTTTATCATTATTATATCTTGGTTTCATGAAAGGCTCATAGTAGTGTTCCTCCAATTCACTGTGCTTGAACCATTTCTCCCCAACATTTGGGATCTTAGTGGTAGCTGAAATGATGGAAATTAACATAGTAAAGGTGACACCATCTAGAGTAACTTGATTGTCATGGAGGTTGGATATGAAAAACCTAGTCAACATGTCATGGCGTTGGACCCTCTGAATTTTCTCAGAGAACTCAAAACACCCAACATGTTTGAAACATGTCACTGCCATAGGAGATGCCAAAATTTATATAGTACTTGATGGCTCAAGTCTAAGTATTCTTCCCCCTTTATGTGGACTTCTAGCCTTTGTTTCTTCTCCCTGACTATATGGTTTTTTCTCTTCTTCTGCCATGATGTTTTAAATTCAAAACCCTTAGGGAAGTGTGATGATGGTGGAATTTAGGGTGGGGAAATTATTTACAGGTTTGGGGTTAGGAGTCTAGGTAGTTGCAACACCTAAGGCTTAGGGAATTTGGAAAAAGGGTTAGGGAAATGGGATTTGTAATACATGGGTTTAGGAATGGGTATTTTTCAATGTAGCAAGGGTATGAAGGTGTAGTGAGATGAAATTTTGGGAATTAAAAATGCAATTGGAGATACTAGGATTTTAAAATGATTTAAACACCAAATTATAAAAAAATATTCACAACACCCAAAAAATGAACTTGATGGAGAGGATAATTGATGGAATTAGCTTTCACTCACTTGCTGGAGGTTGATGAGAATGTTGTTAAAGCTTAGGAAGTGATTTTTTTTTGCAATTTGAATGAATTTCTAGATTTTCTGTTCAAGTGCGCCCTCACCAAAGGAAGTGCACCCTCGCAGAAGGAAGTACGCCCTCGTAGAAGGAAGTGTGCCCTTGTAGAAGGAAGTGCACCCTCTACTCTGTTTTTTGAAAATTTTCCCCCAGAAACTCGAAACTTTTTCCCTCTTGGAGTGTGCTCAACGATGCTAGGAGAAAAATGAGTTTGAATTTGATGTCATGAAGGCTTTAACACTTGAATGAAATTAATATTTTTATTTAAACCCCACTTTTCTAATGTTTCATTTCACCTTTGAAAACTTTGCTGAATATCTTTTTCATTTTGATTTTCTTCTTTGCAGGTTGATGTGCTAGAGTTTGGCACTCTTTTCATTTTGACTTTGTTGATCTTCAATTTGGTATATGAGTTTTATTTGGTAGCTTGGGACAATACTTGTTACATATAATGAGCATAAAATTACAAAAAAAATAAAAAATAAAAAAAAATTACGTCTCTGTTTTGAATAAAATTACACTTTGATATGAAAATCATACTTTGAAACCATAATTACAACATTTAAAAATAATATTTACATGCTGACGAATCTTATTCAAATTATGAATAAGTATTATTAAATCACTCTCACACTTTTTTTGACCTTATTGAGATGAAATGGAGTATTATTGAACCTTGGAAAATGAAACCTAGTGACCTAAATGGACCTTGAATGACCAGACTCCATGTTGAATTTGAATGCCATAATGACCTAGTGAAATGAGCTTTCAAGACTAATTTATGCTTAGGAAGGCATGAAGGTGGGCCAAAAAATGTGAATTTTCTAGGGAGAGTGAGGTTTTATGACTAGGGATACCATGAGTGAGTCAATTTTTTGCATGACCTAGTGGAATGATAAAAACATTTCTTAGTGGTACCCCTAAAATGAATATGAAAAGAGTGATTTTGATCACTGATGGCAGAACGCAATTTATGACACTAACACAATCATGTCAAATTTTGACACATATAAGAATAATTTGAAGAAATTCAAAAATTGGACCCATTCACTATTCATTGTGCAACATCGATGGATGAAATTGGCGATGGTCATGTTGGAAGATGTTCCATTACATTTCAAGAGATTTATTATAAATACATTAATCTTGTAACCCTTAAGCTTGCATTTATCTTTAAATCCTTAAGCCCTAGTCCCTAAAGTAATCCCTCAACCCTAGTTAATCATTAATCCCTTAACACAAAGCCCTAAATCCTATAATCCCTAAGACATATACCCTTAAACACTTAAGCCATAATCCCTAATGCATTAATCCATAAACCCCTATTCCCTAATCACTTAAAAAAATTTCCCTTAACTCATAATCCCTAAGTCATTGACCATTAAACTACCTAACTTGTAAGCACAAAATATCGTAGCTCTTGACCCTTAATCCCTTAAACCCTAACCATTAATCCCTTAAATATTAATCCATGTAACCCAAATCCATGAATCTCATAATCCTCAAAGCCCCTATGCACTTAACCCCAAACATCTCAATTAATTAACTATTTAGGCACATTTTGTGATAAATACTGTGCTAAAAAGGGAGCTAATCAAGGCATCAATTTAAGTGCTAAAAGCGGAGCTAAATCTGACATTAAAAGGGGAGATAACCAAGGCTAGAAGGAGAAACATGAAAAAACATAATTTTTCTGAAAGCCAAAATCACTTACAATGGGTGAGGAGTGCATATTTTCTAAGATGTGGGGTTTGAGTGTGGAGTTGGGGAAGACAACCACACAATCCATTTATCGAAGAATATCTTCCTACCAAGTATAACACACTGGGGGGGTCATGATCCCCTTGTAATATTTTGATTATTTTGGAAGGAGATGATGAATAAACAATTCATTTCATGCCTCCTTAATCCAAGATGGTATGGTAAAGGATGGAGATAAGAGGGTTCCACCCTTCTCAAGTTTGATAGACAAGGCATTGACCACAACATTGTCTCGATCTTTCTTATAGACTATCTCATAGTCATAGCCCAACATTTTGGTAAGAAATTTTTTTTTTTTCAAAGAGGATAAGAACTACACCAATAAATAATTCAAACTATGATGGTAATTTCTGATATGAAAACTTCACCAGAGAAAGTATGGTCACTAAGTGCCTACTACATTTAGGATGGTCATCATCTACTTCTCATAAGTAGATTGACCCGAATTATTTCCAACTAATTGTTGTCTTATGAAGGCTAGTGGTCACTCTTCTTGTGTTAAGACTACTCCAATGTCGGCTCCTAAAGCATCACATTCAACCACAAATGATTTGGTGAAATATGGGTGGGCCAACACAAGTGTTGGGCCAAAATTGTGAATTACGGATAAAACACGCTTCCCTAGACAGATGAAAATCTAGAACAACATATTAAAGACTATATGACTACCTTTCCTACTCAGAGCAGACACACAGAAATAATTAGAGGCTTACTTGTAATCCAAGCGCTTCTAAATAACTCCTTCTGTCGCTTCTGTTGTAGCTTCAAATTCAAGAGGTTTGTAGGAAAAATGATTCCTGCAAGAAAGAACACTAAAACAACATAATATAGCAATATTACAGATGTCTATTCAGTTAGTTAGCTAAATCAGTAAAGCATAAACAATATACATCAACTAATATCTTGCAATATGGAAAATAAAAGCCAACACAGATGCATATAGGGAAAATTAAGATGTATTATTTATTGATGATAGAAGAAGAGGTTACAACCAAATGAATGATTTGAGGTGACCCTTCCAGCAATGATCCTCAACCTCATCACAGTATAAATCTCTCCAGCATCTGTTACACAAATCTAGCTCTCAATTGAAAATTCTCCAACATTTCTCTACTCAAATTCTTCCTTATCAAACACTCAGATCTGTGCTCAATTAATAGATGAAATGAAGGTTGTTTTGCAATAAATGACTTTCCGATAATAGGCAAGACATGTTCCCAGTCATGTATATGTCAAATGGACACTTGGATTCGAAGCTTGACACATGTGAACTCTTCTAGAAGGCACTGGCCAAGTGGATATTCCTAAACAATGAAAATTTCACTCCCAATGTGACCAACGCACCCATATATGTCGGGAAGTGCTTTGCAGAGTATCCTTGCATGGGGATACATGCATATGCAATGCACTTAGTCCCCTTAGAGGTAGCATTGGTGAGCTCTCATATGCTATATAATAAACTTCGAACCTTGGAAACCTTTGCTTGATGAAATTCATGCTTGATTAGTCTTGTTCTTGCCTTAGGGCATGTAGCAACTTGAAATGATAGGGAATGATAGACCCTTATTCATTGGTCCTGGAGATTATGCCCAGTTAACCAGGTCATTGGGAATGATGCCCAAATTGACCTATAACAATTCCCCCCTAAAGCATGAGGTCAAAATAATAAAAACATTTGATTAAGATGCTTTACACTATGATGGGCCGGAGATGAAGCGGAGTGGTCACCTGCATCAATATTACAATACATTACATCATGATATATCCTCTTTGATCATAATTTCTGAGGGTAAGCATTCCAATGTTGAGCACATAAACAATCTAATAACATGTACATAATTTAGAAAGTCGTCGACACTATAATGTTGCCTAATGCAGAAATGCCTACAGATATAGGCCCATGTTCGGATGACAATCTGTATGTAAGATCACCGTACATATTATGTGTACAAAAATCCTAAAATCACAGCCCGAGTGGCTGAAACTAGATCTGGGGTCTTCTTATCTCATTCACTCGATTATTCGGGTACAAGTCTAGCCATGCGAATATATGATTTGTCGTCAAACATGGAAATACATCATTTGATTACCAACCAATGATGTGAGTTGTTAACAAAAGTGAGAGAACAACCATTAATGAAAATGGCCCTCAAGGTACTATAGTACATTTCGTAAGGCATGAATAGATGATTTCATGTCGAACGCCAAACAAAATCTTTCGGTCAAAGGTCCAGAAGAAAGGATCTTGTCGATGCTGTAACAAGCGTCATGGTACTGGAATCTGATGTTTCTAAGTGAACTTCCTGGATATTGATTTTTTTTCGATAGGAAGTCACCTTATTGCAAAACAGGAGTTACTAATTTCAGAGATAAGGGTATGACTTGATATAGCAATTTTCAAGGATGACGGTCATGAGAATGAAGGTTTACGAGTATTTCAGAAGGATGAGTTTATTCACTGCATGACTTCTCTTGAACATATTGGTGACACTGTGATGAGTTGGCAGCATTGACCCAAAACCGAAGTGAAGGAATGATGAACCATAGGTATGAATGAATCGTCAATATGATTACCCAACCCAAACAATCATGGACATGGAGTGAAGGAAGTTTCATGTTCAAGAGCAACTTGCTACCATAAAGAAATTTTCCTCACTTTTCCCAAATTTTCCCCGATCATTTGTCAACCAGTACCTCTTTATTTTTTAACAAGCTTGAGGAGGATAACATTTTCTTCATCTATAATTCAACCCTTCAGGCGAATAAAGTATCGCTATTTAATAATTTAATGATTCTAGCGATGAATGAAACTCGATTCTTGCCATGATCGACAAGCTTGTCGCAGTTTTATGTTTTTACGAGCATAACGATAGTGATAGCCCGATCCTTTTTCACATTTAGAGAGTTTTAAAAAGAGGACGAAATAAAACTCCATAAGTAATTTTTCGTAAATTTGTCACTTAGATCCGAAAAAGTGTAAAATAATATCTGAGAGAACCTCTTTGGTCATGTTTAACCAAGGTATTCCTTTTTTGTAAATAATCTATCTCAGTCCGAAAAAGGGTTAAACTTATAATGAGTATATATCAATTCATTTAATTTTACGAGCTCGAAAAGACAAGTGCTCGATGATATTTTCACATTATCAAAGTCTAAAAAGAGTTGAAAGAAGACTCCATGGGTTCCTTTTTTTTTGTTATTGAAGCTCAAAAAAGAGATAAAAGTACGCTTCAAATCCTTTTTCATTTTTAACAAAGCTCGAAAAATAAGGAGAAAAAGTATGCTTTGTGGTAAATTCATTCTTTGAAATAAATCTGCACTGCTAATATATTCATCAGTTGTATTTCTTGTTCAGACCAATATCAAATGGATTAAACCCTTGAATGTCGAAACCTGCATTACATAGCAAGTACAGTGAAGTGTACTTACATGTGAAACACACTGTCTCTTGTCAGGGAGTGCATTGGGCGCAGTTTAAGTTTTTGATTTTCTTATTATGCCCAAAATTGACCTATTTTTTTGCAATGAATGGAATCTAATGGATCTTATGGTTGTATTTCAGGTTTCCATTGGATTATAATGACGATTACATGGAGGGAAAGAGAACATGAAGAACAAGATATGATTGCCTTGAATGATCCGAGTACTGTAAGAGCCCTAAGAGATTTTGGACTCCTTAAGTACTTCAAATTGTCCGAGATGAAGCAAAAAATAGAACTCTTGGAGTTCTTAGTTCAAGCATGGGATCCAATGATAGAGGCATTTCATATTAAGAACCAAGTGGTTCCCATAACAGTTGAGAATGTGTATTTTCTCATAGGTTTGTCAAGGAGAGGTTTGCCCATTTCTCTCACAAGGTCTACTGTTGGATGAGAGACAGTGAGGGATTATATTCTGCAGTATTTCTATCTAGGGGCAGAACCTAGAAAATATGGAAAAATAAACATCCGGGATGTCAGATATTTTCCTTTGAGAACTATCCTTTTCACAATCGCTAAACTTTCTGGCATCGTTACACTACACATAGCGAATAGATCGTATATGTAGTATGCGCTAGAGTGTATGGAGCCAACAGTCTTCAACTGGTCTGAAGTTGTTCTATCTCAGATAAAGGAACAACTGAACAAAGAAAAGGGAGGAAGGAAGAATAATTTCAGCTATGGTTCTATCCTTATATCCTTGGAACAGATTCCACTGATGCAGCCACAACATGTGACACTGGATATAGCTAGTCCTAGAGATCCTCGAATGCAGAGATAGGTAGAACTCATGGGTCAACATGTTGGCCAATCGACTTTTGTGTTCTCTAATGCATTATTTGCCTGGTTCCCATGAAAGATTGTCGCCATCAATGAGTATTCATACGTAGGCATCGATTTTCGAGGAGATCCAGATTTAGCACTACCAGAAGGCACTCAGTGGGGTGCAATAGGTAAGAATGTTTTTACCATGTTTTTTTATTTTTGTAAGGTTTATACAATGTTTTTGTTTTGATTTCTTTCCAAGACTAAACTAAATGTTTGATGTAATCCAGATGTTGGTTGTAGGCAACCGATGGTGGAATACGACGCTCGACGAATGTGCCGACGAGAGGGCATTGAAGGGCTTCAGTCATGAGATCTTGATTTGGTGAGACTGGGTGAGCTTTGAAGCATATAGAGCTTGTTATTGAATTCTAGATTTTTGGATTGAATATTTTCTATGTGCCTGTAGTGACACACTATTGGGGTTCCTAACCATTGGATGTGGTTACTTCATAGGATTTCCAGATCTATAGCATGTTACCATGAGCACCACTAGTTTACTTGTGACATTTTGCATACATTTTGAGGTCATATGACCAATATGTCTTAGGCACAAATTTTGTAAAAAAAACTATAACTATCTATCTAATTTTTTTAAGAGATTTTCCTATGTTTAATGCATAATCCTATTCAATGTTGTAAATATTCTCTTTACCTATATTTGTAAAATGTATGTCTAAGAACACGATTAGCTAATGGTACGTTGATGTGTTTAGCTTAGAAATGTTCATTATTACAGATAAGATCAAAGGAAATGTCTTTCCAAAAGTCGAACTCTTAGGAACAAAAGATGCAGTGTTGGATTTGTAATAGTGTAAACACTAGTAAGTTGTAATACCTCATATTATGAGTCTAACCTTATGATGATGTGGTTAATACCAAATGAAATGGAATAAGAGAGAAGTTCGATCAACACGCTATACTCAATGATATTGTTTGTAAATCTACTGATACAAATCCCTTGAAAACTCACTAACTCGTCGTTCGGAGCGAAAATGGCCCATGCTGCAGAGGATAGATTTTGTGTACTACGACTAGCACCATCGGCCGTATCAATAAATGGTTAAGAGTTTCAAACCATGATGAAATGTACATGTTAGGATTACTAACATCGAAAAACTATAAAAACAAAATTAGATATTAAGCCCAAATCTTCAACATGTTACAATACTAATACAAGACATTACTATATCATGATTAAACGTAATCGCATTTCAATGCAACCCATTTCTAAGCTGTTCAACGAAATTCCATCGTAATCAACTAACTCATAGGAACCCTTAGCAAGAAATATTTTGACAATACAGGGGCCATGCCATAATGGCTCAAATTTCCCTGTACCTATTCCATCAGCTTCTTGATCATAAAGAATGACCAAGTCGCCCTCTGAGAAAATGTGAGGCTAGACATTTTTGTCATATTGCGCCTTTATATGTCTCTTATGCGCTTCATTAGCCAACTGGGCTTCATGACGTGTTTCATCAATATGGATGAGGTTAAGGAGATGCGCTTCTTATTCAGATGTGTTAGGTAACAAGTCTATTGTGAGTTTTAACGATGATATTGTGCATTGGATTGGTAAGATAGCTTCAAGACCATACACCAATTGAAAAGGAGTAAATCTAGTCGTGTTTCTCATCGAGGTTCGATACGCCCACAAGGTGGAGTATAGGATCAAATTCCAGTTTCTTTTAAGAACTCCTATCATTCATTGAAGCATTCGTTTAAGAATTTTTTAAATAGCCTCAACTTTTCCATTTGATTTTGGATAATAAGGAGTAGAATTATCATGTGACAATCCTAACTTTGCAGTCAATTTAGACATCATGTGGTTGCGAAAATTCTTCCCATGATATGTAACTATAGCCTGTGGGACCCCAAACCATGCAATAACGTGGTTGAATAAAAACAATGTAGTTGTTTGTCTTGTGTTGTTGAATGGAGGCATCGCTTCGACCCATTTGGTAAAATATTCGACTGTGACAATAATATAACCATGCCCCCTAGATGAAGGAGGGTTACAGGTCATGAAGTCAATACCCCATTTCATAAATGGTCAAGCAGATACAACAGGATGCATTGGCGCTGGCGGTTTATGGATTTTACGATAAAAAATCTGGCATGCATGACAACTTTTGACCGCGAGGATGCAGTCTCGAAAAATAGTAGGCCAAAAGTAACTGACATGTAGTATCTTCTGCGTGGTAGTATATCTAGATAAATTTCCACCACAAGCCTCATCATGACAAAAATTTAACACTTTTTTGGCCTCCTCATGAGTGAGGCACCTCCTTAAAATTATATCAACACCACGATGATAAATTGTATTGCCAATGATCAGATAATCTTTGGCTTGGTATCGAATACGTCGTTGTTCAGAGTGAGAGGTATTAGGTTGAAAATTTTGGGTTTGGAGATAAATGATGAAATCACCATACTAAGGATGAGATGATCCGATGTACTTTCAGTACTATCAGAGGGAAGGTCACAGAGAATCTCAGCCAAAACTAAAGACTTCTTTGACTTGGATTTGATAAATTTCAAATCAAATTCCTACAAAATGAAAATCCATTTTGAATATTTTCCCCCCAGCAATTGACGTGATAATATGTAAGTCATGGGGTCACAATCCGAAACTATTTTTGTTTTTCAGAGCAGGATATAATGGAGAAATATTTGGACAACTTGAAATTCTGCCAAGGAAAGATTTTCTACATATGAGCACTTAACTTCTGTATCATTGAGATTATGATTCAAATAATAGATTGGATGTTCAATTCCATCTTCTACTTGGACCAACACCATAGAAATGGTCGTTTCGGCCACAATGATATATAGGAAATAATCATTTTGATAATTAGGAGGATACATTAATGACGCTCGGACAAGAGTGTCCTTGACAACATCAAAATAAGCTTGCGCAACTTGGTCCCAATGGAAGGGAACCCCCTTTTTCAAGAGTCGAGTAAATCCTTTAGCCATTTCGGCATAATTTGGAATGAACCTCCTTAGGAATTTATCCTTTCCTTGAAGTTTCTGTATCTGAAGTAATTTTGATGGTGCGGGAAAATCAAGAATGGCCTGAACCTTCAAAGGTTCAATTCGAATTCCTTCTTTTGAGACTACGAATCCAAGCAAACGACCAGAACCAACAAAAAACACACATTTATGTGGATTGAGGCATATTTTGTAGTGTCAGAAACGTAAGAAAATGGCTCTCAAATGCATCAGGTGATCAGTCCAATTTTCTGAATGCGTTGGTAAGTCATCTAGGTATGTTTGTACAATGTGCTTTATGTCATTGAAAGAATAATCCATTTCTCTCTGAAAAGTAGCCCCAAAATTCTTTAAACCAAATGGAAGTTTCCTATAAGCGAATGTGCCTTGGGGACAGATAAATGTTGTCTTGTGTTGATCATCTGGGTGGATATTGATTTGATTATAACCGGAAAATCCATCCATGAACGAAAATATTTCACATATAGCACAATCGTCAATAATCTAGTCGAAAAAGGGAGTAGGATAGTTGTATTTTGAACAAGCATGATTAACATCATGATAATCGACACACACTCTAATGGTTCCTTGTTTTTTCATGACAGGAACGATATTGGAAACCCACTCAATTAGCGGAATAGGGTAAATGAAACCAGCATGCAAAAGTTTTTCAACTTATTCTTTGATGGTAGCAGCTTTCTTCGGATGAACAAGACGAAGCCATTGACGCCCCAGTTTGACATCAGCATACATATTAATAGCGTGTTCAACTATACTATTATCTATGTCTGGCATTTCCTCGTAAGACCAAGCAAATACGTCACGAAATTCACGAAAAAGAGAACGATATGATTCAAGTTCTGATGGAGAACAAGATACACTGACATGAATATTCTCTAAAATTCCAGGGTTGGTCGAAATATCGATAGAAATGGTTTCTTAAATATTTGAAAGATTTCACTCGGAATTGATTGCATTAATGGGAAAAGAATTCGAAAATCAATTTTTGATGGATGGGTGATATAGTTCACTAAGATCATTTTCTTCATAATCAGGAAGATGGGAACGATGATGATAATCTTCCCATGGTTCTCCTTCTAACATCATAGCTTCCAAAATATTCTCATATATCAATAATGTTGAGGAAAATGGATCAGACGGAGTACCAAAATCTAAGGAACGATCAACCCAAACACTCGGTGATGATGATTTCGGATTTGTCGCCCAAGCCAGATACATTGATTTCTATGCCAGCTCAATAGGGCAGGGCGGCAGAAACTCATCCAACGTAGAAATATCAGAATCACCCATACTCTTCCTTAAGCCAGATAGAGTGGAAGAGATCATGTAACAGGTATCTATACTTGCAATTTCTACCGACGTCGTTGGTGGTGGTAATGCAAAGGTTCCCATGAGAGTGGAATCCTTTAAGATTCCTACACCAATGTTCTAAAGTTCTATATGGGGTATGTGAATGATCGAAACACTTCCAAATTGCTACGAAGCAGAGGTAAAGAAGGATAGTTGATTAATGATTGCCATTGTACCTCTATGTGGAAAGGAAATCATTCTAAAATATGTAGAAAAAATAGCAATCATCGCATATACCCATGGCCTTCCAAGTAAAATATTATAGTCAAGGGGTTCGTCAACAACCTCAACATCAATATTCACTGTTTTTCCCCCTAGTTCAACATGCAGGTTATTAATAATACCACAAGGTTTATATGTACGTCCATCAAAAGCCTTCAATGTCATTGATGATTGTGATAAGAGTGGCGAGCCAAGTGACTTCCAACAGTTTAGAGACATAATGCATGTAGATGCTCCCTCATCAATAATAGTGTGATTGATCAGGAGATCAAATTTCTTGTAGAAAAATGCTCAAAAATAAAGTTGCTCAGAATTTTTCCAAACCAAAACTACAGGAAAGAGTTTCACAAGCGATCTCAGAGGTTGAACGACACCAACCGCTGTCCTCGCCGAGATATTGCATTAAAACGCCAATAACTTCAATTTTGAAAGAAATTAATATTATATGTTAGATAATTTTATTTTTTATTAAGGTTTAATAAATTAATTAAATTATATAGTTTTAATATTTTATATGGTTTTTTATTAAATCATATATTATATTATTAATTATATGTTTTAATTAATTATTAAAAAAAAAATTAAACCTTATTAAAAACTAAATATTAAACCCATATATATTAAACAAAATTTTAAATATGAAAAAAGTGTTAAACCCACAAGTCTAAAGTTTTGGGGATATATTTGAAGTCACGTAGGCAATGTATTATTAACCATTACAACCCACGTAACAAAGGTTAAAAGGAATAACGTATGGTTCAAGTTTGAATACGTGGCAGCGTATGTTATGTGGGATTAATGCACGTGGTCAAAGGTTTGGGTGGATAACACCGTGGGTCTTGGTCACATGGTTCCGGCGCTTGGTGTGGAGTTAGTTTAATACATGATTTTTAAACCTTAACAGATGCCGATTAAAACTCAAGGTTATTCAATTTATTGCATTTAGTGCGGTCACGTGGAGCTGCACATCAAGCTCTCCAATACGGCGGCAGTTTCGGTGGTTCCCTAAATTTAGCAACCGGTCCATATTTGTCGGGCTATCTGGCAGTTAATTAGACATAGCTGGAGTGAATCTAGGCAAACTTCAGTTAGCCATAACTTTGGCTAGGGAAGTCCATTTGGGACGATTGTTTTTTTAATTTTGGGTGATTGGATCATTCTGGAGCTATTGGGAGTGTTTGCGGAGCCATCAGGGCGCTCTATCAGAGAATTTACCAGCATTTTTGGTCATGGAGCCACTAGGGCCTAAGGAAAGAAGAGTTGTTTTGGACTATCCTCCTCCAATGGAGGTGATTTATTAGTCATTTTATACTGATTTCAGCCTTCTGAATCTTAATTTGCAGCTTATTTTTCCCTGTGAGGCCTCTATAAAGTTGTATTCACATTTTGAGCATTTAATAAAAAATGGAAAAGCCTAATTAGAGGCTTTTGGAACCAGAGGAGGTAGCCCAAGAGAGGGGTGAACTGCTTAAACAATTATTTGTTGTCATACTGTATATTTTTGCTGCATTATTTCAGATTCTGCTCCTTTAAACAGTAAATGTTTATAAGTAAACTTTTCCCAAGCAGGTTTAAACAGAGAACAAAACTTATTAGTTCATCTTCAAACCACTATACTTCATTTGCAGAATACATAATCTTGCCTATTCACACATAAAATTTGGATTAATGAATACTTTGCACATAAAAAATACTTTCATTGATCGGATCTATTACAGTGATTACAGTTTATTTCTTTAGGTAGAGTCAGTTTGTGGGCCAGGTAGCCTCTGGTTTCATCCTTTCTAGTAAAGGTGAAATAACCAGTGAAAGCCCCTTACTGTCAATCTCTGTATGAGAAATACTTTGTTCTCACAATTTCAGATCAGGTTGGTATCAGAGCTCTAGGTTTTGCTTAAGAGTTTGTGAAATTTGTGCAAGAATATTGTGTTATTCTGCAAAATTTGATGCTTACTAGGCTGAAATTGAAAAGAGGGGAAGGTCAATTGGTTAGAGAATAAGTTAATCCTCAACCAAGGAGGGCTAGAGTGCCATTACATCCACCTTCCATTTCATCCTCAATAGCCTTAGAATCAACCACAAACATGTCTTCCAGAGAAGGAGAAGTACATGAGGAAATGGATCCCAAGGAAGAAGAAAGAGTCTTTACAAAAACTTTCTTGGACTTGACTGAGATGGTTAGGATCCTATACCAGGAGAGAAATGATAGGATTGATGGAGAAGGGTCTAGAAACCAAAGAGAAGAAGGAGATTCTTCAGGAGGAAAGAAAGACAAAGATGAGTCTAAGAAAGGGAATGGAGGAAATGGTGATCCACCATCTCCATCATCATCCTCATCCTCCACATCATCCTCTTCAACTTCTGAAAATTAGTCACACAAAACAAAAACATCTCTTAAAAATCCTTTGTTAAAGCTTGATGTAAAGTTTGAGTTGCTGATGTTTAATGGTGACGTGAATGCAGAAAAATTGGATAACTGGATTAGACAGCTAGAAGTCTATCTCAAAATTCAGAATTTGCATGATGATGACACAAAAATCCAATTAGCCTCTTTGAGAATGGATGGAGCAACTTTGGTTTGGTGGGAAGCCAAGACCAAGGAGGAAATTAAAAAGCATGGTAAGATAACTCTAACTTGGAATGAGTTTATTACTGCTATTAAGAAATAGTTTTATCCTCTTTCTCATATTCAGAAAGCCATCATGAATTGGAAAAATTTTAGGCAACTTAAGGGAAAAAATGTGCAAGATTATACCCAAGAGTTTAGAAGGAGAGCACTTCTACTTGGAGTAGACTTACAAAGTCAAGACACCTTGTTGAAATACATAGGAGGTTTGCACAATTATCTGCAACATACTATTCTAATGTTTAATCCTACCAGCTTAGATGAAGTCTGTGTGCAGGCTACACATTTAGAAGCTAGAGGAAAGAATGCTTTTGATGCTTTTGATGAGGATAGTACTTTTAAAAACAAAGGAAAGAAGAGAGTTGCTAATTCAAGAAAAGACAAAGGAAAGTTCTTTTGCAAGAACTGTTCGAAGACAAGTCATGATGAAGATCATTGTTGGAAGCTTCATCCTGAACTGAAACCAGAAAAATACAAGAACAAAAACAAGACCAAAGAAAAGGAGAAAATTGTTGCAACAGTTGAGCAAGACTTAGGGTCAGACTCAGGAGATGAGACAAAAAGCATAGGCATGGTTTTAAAGAACATTAAGGGGAAAGAAGTGGTGCAAGACACAATTCCCAATTCTAGCTCTTTGAATTGTCACAAAGATACTCATGATGAAAAGAGGAGGATAGAGCTTTTCCATGTGAGGGTAATTTCAAAACATACCAAAATTCACACATTGTTTGACAGTGGGTCACAAGCGAATCTTATATCTGAAGATTTGGTCAAGCAGCTTAAACTTGAGACCATTCCACATCCAAAGCCTTATCCACTTGGATGGATATGCAAGGATGCCAATTTGCAAGTCTCAAGAAAGTGCATATTGCACTTTGCAATAACTGCACACTTTATGGACACAGTGGAACTTGATGTGGTGCCACTTGATATCTCAGGTATTGTTTTGGGAATTCCTTACTTATTTGACAGGAAGGCTATCTTTCATCGCCATGAAAACAAGTATCACTTGTTCAAAGATGGTAAAGAGTACATTGTGAGAGCTCACAAGAAGAAGGTGGAATCTTCTTTACTCCATGCAAGTCAATTGAAAAGACTGGTTAATACAAGTCAAAGTCTAACTTTGTTAATTTTGAAACGACCAGATTTTGAGCATTCACCATTTTATGATGTTGCTAATGATTTGTCTCAGTTTGATAACAGTTTGTATTTGAAAGAAGATGATGTTATGTTGCACCAATTACCTTTTGGGTCAGCCAATGCAGTGAATGAAGTGTCAAAGCAAAGTAGTGCAAGCAAGAAGGACACACAATTCAACATGAGAAAAATTTGGTTTCAGAATGGTAGAATTCGCCATGGGAACAGTTTGCAAGGTGAAATTCATTTTAAGTCTTTTGGGAAGTTTGATCAATGTAGAAAAATTTTGTTTTCTACAGATTACAATTAATGTTCTGCAAATTTTAATCATTTGCATCATGAATCCGTCAATCTTAGCAATGGTCGATCAGTTGATTCCAAAGACAGATTATCATTTTCTCAAAAGCTTCATTTGATGAAATCGGGAAGATTTAAGTTATTCAAGGGTGTAATAGTGGAGAATCAGTCTCCACATCATCAGTTTCAGTAATCAGAAAGATTTTGAGGGTCCAAAATCTTCCCATTTGGGAGGTGTGATCAGGAGATCAAATCTCTTGTAGAAAAATGCTCAAAAATAAAGTTGCTCAGAATTGTTCCAAACAAAAACGATAGGAAAGAGCTTGCCAAAAAAATCCTGTAGCCGTGAACGACACTCAAATCCGTTGCCGTATGGAGGAGATATTGCATTTTTAAATCGCCCAATAACTTTCAATTTTGAAAGAAATTTTTTTAATATTATGTGTTGGGATAATTTTATTTTTTATTAAGGTTTAATAAATTAATTAAATTATATAGTTTTAATATTTTATATGGTTTTTTATTAAATCATATATTATATTATTAATTATATGTTTTAATTAATTATTAAAAAAAAAATTTAATTAAACCTTATTAAAAACTAAATATTAAACCCATATATATTAAACAAAATTTTAAATATGAAAAAAGTGTTAAACCCACAAGTCTAAAGTTTTGGGGATATATTTGAAGTCACGTGGGCAATGTATTATTAACCATTACAACCCACGTAACAAAGGTTAAAAGGAATAACATATGGTTCAAGTTTTAATACGTGGCAGCGTATGTTATGTGGGATTAACGCACGTGGTCAAAGGTTTGGGCGGATAACACCGTGGGTCTTGGTCACACGGTTCCAGAGCTTGGTGTGGAGTTAGTTTAATACATGATTTTTAAACCTTAACAGATGCCGATTAAAACTCAAGTTTATTCAATGTATTGCGTTCAGTGCGGTCACGTGGAGCTGCACGTCCAGCTCTCCAATACGGCGGCAGTTTCGGCAGCTCCCTAAATTTAGCAACCGGTCCATATTTGTCGGGCTATCTGGAAGTTAACCAGACATAGCTGGAGTGAATCTAGGCAAACTTCAGTTATCCATAACTTTGGCTAGGGAAGTCCATTTGGGACGATTTGTTTTTTGATTTTGGGTGATTGGATCATTCTGGAGCTGTTGGGAGTGTTTGCAGAGCCATCAGGGCGCTCTATCAGAGAATTTACCAAAGTTTTTGGTCGTGGAGCCACCGGGGCCTAAGGAAAGAAGAGTTGTTTTGGACGATCCTCCTCTAATGGAGCTGATTGATTAGTCATTTTATATTGATTTCAGCCTTCTGAATCTTAATTTGCATCTTTTTTTTCCCTTTGAGGCTTCTATACAGTTGTATTCACATTTTGAGCATTTAATCAAAAAGGGAAAAGCCTAATTAGAGGCTTTTGGACCCAACAAAGGTAGCCCAAGAGAGGGGTGAACTGCTTAAACAATTATTTGCTGTCATACTGTATATTTTTGCTGCATTATTTCAGATTCTGCTCCTTTAAACAGTAAATTTTTATAATTAAACTTTTCCCAAGAAGGTTTAAACCGAGAACAAAACTTATTAGTTCATCTTCAAACCACTATACTTCATTTGCAGAATACATGATCTTGCCTATTCACACATTAAAGTTGGATTAATGAATACTTTGCACATAACAAATACTTTCATTGATCGGATCTCAGTGATTACATTTTATTTCTTTAGGCAGAGTCTGTAAGAGGGCCAGGTAGCCTCCGGATTCATCCTTTCTTTGAAAGGTGAAATATCCGGTAAATGCCCCTACAGTCAATCTCTGTATGAGAAATCCTTTGTTCTCACAATTTCAGATCAGTGATGAATGAGGTGATTGAGAACATTTACCTGTATGGAGAAATCCAATTCTACTGTTAGTTGCGGCACATAGCCCGTATGATTAAAGATGACAGGATAAGAATCAGTTGGATCAATTCCACCAATGGCTGACATAAAGCCTGTTTTTGGGAGGGACAATTTTGTAATACCTCAAGAGTAGACATAGCTGAAGGGGATTGAGCCAAATATTTAAATATATTATAATTTTGTACAGCTCTTGCTCAAGGATTATATGTCGATTTATGAATTACTCCCTTTGGTGGCTTGATTTTCAATTCAGGAATCGCAGTAGGTGGTACTGATTCTGTAGATGGATTCATTGTTGAGGTAGTAGGTTGATCAATGGATTGACCACCATAATCTTTATTTTTCATCGACACCAAAATATCTGTTGAAGGTTTTGTGACAGCTAACATTAACACTTGGGAACTAGGGGCTGAATCCGTACAACCATATTAGTGTCCGGATTTGGAAATGGTTCTGTAAACACAGCTGACGCATGAGAAGTCTTGATGATTTTTCAGACTTCAACGAAGTGAGGACAATCCCTAAAAAAGTGTTCATCATTATAAATTATGCATGGATAACGAGGTTTCCGAGGTCCAGACAGTTGATCAGATGATATTTCCTGTGGGTTAGAAGTTTTCTTTCTCTTTTGTTTTCCCCTTTTTCTTACTTCCTAGTTTTTTGTCACCTTTGCCTTTGTGAAATGACACGTCATTAATTTCAGAAGTAGGATCAAGATCAGATGTAGTATTTTGGTGTGTGCTTGAAGTGCCTATCAAGCCGTCGCCAACATGAGAGTCATTTAATTGAGGAGAAACATTGAAATTAGATCTCGGCACATTAGGGAATTTTTCATAGAGCGTGCTAGACTGAGTGTAAAGAAAGTCTAAATATTGGGCATGAGTGATAACTTTCTCTTCTGTGACGACGCCACCCTTAGACACATCCTCAGTTATATATGGTAACAGGGACTTAATGAACCATTCAACAAGGATTTGATCCAGAACAAATGTCTTAACCATTCATCAACGATGACACCACTCATGAATATGATCAGAGATGTGAGTAGCATTAGCCTGTTTGAAATTGTTCAAGAGTTCCGTTCCAATTTCATATATGATGGGTAACTGGAAATGGGTCAAAAATACAGTAGTTAGGGCAATGAAATTGTAAAAATAAGCTCTAGGTAGTTCGATGTACCATTTTGCAGCTAGACTTGTGAGCGTACACTGGAAAAGACGTAATCAAACATAACCATAATTCATGGAATTTGATGAACACCATAAATGATAAGTCATAACATAAGTCGACAGATCTTCTCCAGGGTTTCCATTGAACTTAGGAATATCCGAGCGTAATTTATGAGGTATCACCGGCCACCAAGGAGCATAGTTGATTGGAACATTGGTTAACCGATTTAAATCTAATAACTCTAAAGTTGCAACAAAAGGAAACTGTCTATTAAAGTCAGGGTGAGAATAACCAAGATAATATGGAATTTCTTGAGAAACATGCCTTTGAGCACGAGCATAAGGAATATTTTGTTGGTAACCCAGATAGGGGTTGTTTTGAATAGAAAACTCTTGAGGATTCTGTTTACCAAAACTTGGATATGATACTTGTTGAAATGAAGTTTGAGGAATTTTCACCTGTGGCTGCCAAGGGGTCTATCCTCTAACATTATAACCCAAATTAGGATAACTTGGATTCGGTTGATATGTATAACTCGGTTGTGACATCCCATAAAATGGTAAACCAGCTTGTGAATAAATAATTCCTGGTACAGGTTGTTGTAAATTAACCAAAGGATCTGGAGTCTGTGGACCCAAAATTTGATGATATTGAGTTGAAGGACTCGCTTGATAAGGTTGATGTACAATATTTTGATTCTATAGCAGTGGTATGGATGTATTAATAGGTGGTAATGAAGTGGGTGTAACGAGTTGAACCAGTTGATACAATTGTACAACCGTTTGTGGTTGGATAGGCAGAGTGGGCTACCATTGAAAAAAATTTGTTTCAACATTAGATTGACCAGAAAATGATGGAGTACTATCATATTGGGTGACCAAAGGTTTCCCCCCAGCATGAGGAGGATAATAATATGAAAAATATTGCTCTCCAAATGCTAGGAGTCCAGTTTATATGGTACTTGAAGGAATAAACCCAGATGGACCGGCTTGATATTGCCCTGATGATGTGTTTAATGAATCAATTCATTCAATAATTATGATAGGATTACCAATTAAAATACTGGATGATGACATTGGTAAAGTCCATGGATTTGAAGATGCACCAGAGAAAATTCCAGATAATGATTTGTAACCTGATGGGACCATAGGGCCACCATGAAAATATGACTCTGGTGAAGTGGTAAACATTGATGAGGTAGTTAGGGCAGGATCTGACGTAACTGGAACAGCAGGCCCAACCGAAGATGTTGGTTCAGACATGGTTGTTTGAGAAAATGTATACCCTTTTGAATCGACGGGAATTTGAAAAGGAGGAAGATCAACAAAAGCAAAGGGTGTCGATTGAGAAAAAGACTCGTACAGGTAAATGTCCTCCCCAAAATGGGTTGGAGTTAAAGGTGTATTGTCTTGTGGGATTTCTTCAATCGCAATTAAACCAAGTGGAATTATTTCACCGTTAGGCCCAAAGCATATTTCAGATGGTTGACTGTGTGATATAGGAGTTTCAATGGCTACAGAACTTTGTGGGATGACCAAGGTAGGAAAAACTTCTGGTCGTTCGACTTCAGGATTCAGATGTTCTGGCAAAGAAGAGACGGGATCTGGATCAATTTTTGGTTGAACAAAGTTGGGTCCAGGAGGTATGGTCTCACTGATTGGATGGATCGTGACCAAGGGTAGCTGTGAAGACTCCGTTTCAACAACAGTAGATGATCCGGGATGTGTAGAAACAACTTGAGCTAACTCTAGTTTATGGGAAAGTGATGTTTCACCAGAGGTACGAATTGCACTTGATTTGGCAGATCATGATCGCCTTCGCCTACCAGAAGTAACTTCTGGTGGTAAAGGTGGTTTTAAAGCTAATTTATACGAATGACAGGGGAAAGGATTTTTTTCTTCCACGATTACTGATTTATTTTAAACAAAAAACAAATAAACAAAATAAAAGGGTAATTCTAGGCAAAAGGGTTTTCCAAGAAACTGTGAACTACAGAATACCTCCTGGCGAACCAAGAAGTACGGGTAGACAATCTCCCCAAATGTTGTGTTTAGTGTATCACAATTTACAAGGCAGCCGACTTAGTTCACTATGGATGGATAACACCTAAAAATTTTCCTCCAAAATATACCCGAAGGTACGTGGAGGCCCAAGTCCGTATTAGTGATGTTTGATGCAAAACCGCACAGTGAGAGCACCCCTTTATACTTATCGTACTGTAACACCGCCCGATATACCCAAAATTACGTGGACGAGCTACGATATACTTACGTACGTGGAGTGAGGTATCACACTCGGAATGTATCGTAGAAAAATTACAGACAACTGCTATGTTTTACGACGCCAGAACACGTCTCTAGCCTAGACCTTCTAAATGTTATCATTATGGTTCCAATGCTTTGTTAGGTAAATTGAGATTAATTTTATGTTGATCTTGCTTACAATTTTCCTTTCAAAGGTTCACCACAATGATGTATTGGAAAGTTCCTAAAATGAAACTAAAAATGATAAGAAGTATTTCACTTTCAGTTTCTTCAATGAAAAACCTAGCTACTAAGGGAAGAGAGAATATAATTTGTGAGCAAACAAATCAATGAGAAAAATAAATCAATGATCACAAACTAAATGTAGATTTCCTAATGTTCCTTTTTGCAAAACACACAAAAATACTACATGCAAATGCAAGTTTTTCTTTTCAGTTTCCTTAATGTTATGAATGCAGAAAATAAACTAGGTGCACTAAATCAACAATTCAAATTCCTTTTACTTTCAAGAAATGAAGAATACAAACAACAATTTCTCTTTTGAAGGAAAAATGAGGATTTCAAGAACAATTTATCCTATCAAGGAAATGAAGATTTTACGACAATTTCCTATTTCGAAAGCGAATGGTTCTTAATGCGACCATAAAAAATACTTTGAAATCAACTTGTCAATGATAAAGAATTTTTTTTTAAACAAACATTGAACAAATTTTCAATCAAAGGAGGAAGAAGTATATAGAGTTACTGGTCAATATGAGGATCAAACTTTTCAAGACACAACAGAAAAAAAACTGAAGCAAATTGCAAAGGAAAATTCAAAGGAATTTGAGTCGTTTCAAGAGTCAATGAAGTCTCCAAGGGGAGACAATGCTATGCAACATAGGCCTGAAAGGGAGACAATGCTATGCAAAGCACTTTGTCCTATCTAAGGGTGCGTTGGGCGCAGTGTATAAGAGAAAATACTACTGTTTAACTCACTGTCTTTGAAAATTTGGCTTTGAAAAAGTTTAATCTTTGTGTGTAACAAGTACTGGGTGGATAAACAAAGCAAATAAGGGGCTAATTCACCTAGATCTAAGAGAAATTCTCCCCAGCAGAGTCACGAATTTGTTGGGCCAGAATTGTGAATTACGGATAAAACAAACTTCCCTAGACAGATGAAAATCTAGAACAATAGATTAAAGACTATACGACTACCTTTCCTAACTCAGAGCAGACACATAGAAAGAATTAGAGGCTTACTTGTAATCCAAGCTTTTCTAAATGACTCCTTCTGTCGCTTCCGTTGTAGCTTCAAATTCAAGCGGTTTGTAGGCAAAATGCTTCCTGCAAGAAAGAACACTAAAACAACAGAAGATAGCAATTAGAAAGATGTCTATTCAATTTAGTTAGCTAAATCAGTAAAGCATAAACAATATACATCAACTAAGATCTTGCAATATGGAAAATCAAAGCCAACACAGATGCATATAGGGAAAAGTAAGTTGTATTATTTATTGATGATAGAAAGAGAGGTTACAACCAAATGACTGATTTGAAGTGACCCTTCCAGAAATGACCCTCGGCCTCATCATAGTATAAATCTCTCAAGCAGCTGTTACACAAATCTAGCTCTCAATTGAAAATTCTCCAAAAATTCTCTACTCAAATTCTTCCTTATCGAACACTCAGATCTGTGCTCAATTTATAGATGAAATGAAGGTTGTTTTGCAATCAATGACTTTCCAAAAATAGGCAAGACATGTTCCCAGTCATGTATATGTCAAATGGACACTTGGATTCAAAGCTTGACACATGTGAACTCTTCTAGAAGGCACTGGCCAAGTGGAGATTCCAGAACAATGAGAATTTCGCACCCATTGTGACCAACACACCCATAGATGTTCGGAAGTGCTTTGCAGAGAAGCCTTGCATGGGGATACCTGCATATGCAATGCACTTAGTCCCCTTAGAGGCAGTGTTGGTGAGCTCTCATATTTTATATAATAAACTTCAAACCTTGGAAACCTTTGCTTGATGAAAGTCATGCTTGATTTGTCTTGTTCTTGCCTTAGGGCATGTAGCAACTTGAAATGATAGGGAATGATAGACCCTTATTCATTGGTCTTGGAGATGATGCCTAGTTAACCAGGTCATTGGGAATGATGCCAAAATTGACCTATAACAACAAGAGTGGAGCACGTGGCTTGTTTGAGAGCTAGGAAGGCCTGCTGAGTTATGTTTGTCTAGAGAAATTCATTTTTTTGGAGAAGATCCATTTAGGGTTTGGTGATGTGGCCATATTTTTTGATAAATTTTCTATAGTAGATTGTGAGACCTACAAATCCCCTCAAACTCTTCAAGGTACTAGGTTTTGCCCAATATTTCATTGCCTAAATCTTTTTTGGATCCGCCCGGACACCTTTTCAGCCCATAATGTATCCCAAGTACTCCACCTCTTCCATTCCAAATAACACTTTGACAATTTAAAGAATAATGTATTCTCCTTCAAAAGGTGGAAATATACATTGTTAACATGTTGAAGGTGTGTTTCCTATATTTTATTGTAGATGAGTACATCAACAAAAAAGACCAAGACAAAATTTTTGAGACATGGATTGAGAAGGTGATTCATGAGACTTTGAAAAGTTGAAGGTGCATTACAGAGATCAAAGGGAATAACCAAAGATTCATAGTGACTTTCATGGGTTCTAAAAGATGTTGTGGGAATGATTGGTTTTGTTGTAATTTCTTTTGACACCGTTAAAAGTTACAAAATATTTTAAAAATTTTCTAATTATTTTTCTAGCTTAATTTGGAGGCATATGAAAATTTTGGGGTAAAATTGTTATTATATGAATAGTTGGGTTAAAAATTGATATTGATTTTTATTTTTTTAAATGATTCTTTGTTTACAAAATATATATATATATATATATATATATATATAATAATCATTTATTTAAAATATGAAATATTAATTTTATGTCTCTATTCGTATTAATGCCACATATAGCAACCAAGGATCAAAGTTCACCAATAGTCAAGCAATTAAAGAAAATTCAAATAAAAAAGTCAAATTAAACTTATGTCCCTTCCTCTCATTGATTTCAGAACATCTACTAAACACCCCCCCCCCCTCATTTTTTAGATTGATTTAAACCTATAAATGTGGTGGGAAGGTCTACGAGGAAATTTGTATATTATAAAGTTTGTACGAAATGAGATAATGGAGGGAAGACATATATAGTCATATTTTTCTCAAATGAAATTATGGGCGAAAGCATAAGGTAAAATGAGGATGAAATTTCCAAAGCTAGAAAGAAAAAAATTAAATAATGTTATAAAGAGGAAAAATGTACGTGAAGATAAAATTTGGATAAATTCTTATCCAAATATTTTACAGAAGTAAAAAGGGAAACTAAAATATATTTTACTAATGATGGAAAAACAAAATATGGTTTTCAAAAACCATGGGAAGGAAATCAGTCAATGGTTTTTATGAATCTTATTTATTCATAAATATATAAATTTATGAATGGAAAACAAGACATAGATTTAAAAACAAGACATGGATTTCAGACAATGGATGGTTGTACACTGTAAAATTATTTGAGAAAATATTTTGAGATTTCGTTTATGAAATTCATAAAAGTAAATAAATATGAATTTATGGGTTTGATTTAATTATGGAAAAAATAATTAACATATGGTTTGGTTTAACTCCAAAATGCAAATAATTCCTTGATCAATTATGTGGAAAAACATAAGAAGGCATGAAATTATGTTCAGATTTTGGACTAAAAAATAGCAATCTAAGGGACAACTAGTTGATACAATGGCAGAGTTAACCAAGTTTGAAGGACAAATAACAGATTTTGTGAAAAAAACATCAACCACTCAAGATTCCAAGGCAGAGGACCAACATTAATAAAACAGTTTCATATTTAAAGGCAACATTTGGGCATCTAAATTAGTATTAATGAACCAATTCCCATATTTGAAGGCAAAGTATTTCCAGCGGTTCTAAATCTCCTGCATATTCTTTAGAGATTATTTCTATTTTAGTATATTGTTTAGATTTTTTTTCCATAAAGATAGAGATAGTTAGCTTAATGTAATGTTTTATATATTATTTCAATTGTAACATAAAAGGGTTGGCTTTTGATGCCAACAACTTATCGCTTTGTAAACATTTTATTACAAAATTCCTAATTGAAGTATTCTAGCTCTAGTTCATGACATAAATTTTTTTTCCTGTATGTTTTTCCAGTGCTTTCATACTTTATTTCTACATATGTTTAGGGTAGCATAGGAGCCAAGGCAATGCTAGGTTAGAATATTAACCTCCCGTATAGCCCACCAAAAATTTATAATCATTAGAGAGATTAGCTTATTGAACATTTTATTTTGAAATATGCTCCTCTACATATTTAATTGTCACATTCTGTCATCTCCAGAATGTATATTTTTTAGATGTAGAGATATTCTACACACATCCAATATATCTTCTTGATTAAGTATTCAATATGATTGCTTAATAATCATGTATTCTCTTATATTATTTTGTAAAATTATTTAAAAATCATGATATTCTGTGAAACTAGATCCTGGCACTTTTACCAAGGACTACAATAGAGGGATTTATTTATGGAGAGAGATTGTAAAATCATCAACAACCACCCACAATAAATCATAGATCTAGCTAGTGTGCTCAATAGGCTGATGCCCAGTGACAATGAATAATGTTAAAAAAGGCCTTGTAACATTTGATGGAGCCCCTTTTGGTTCAATGGACAGGTTGAGCCTAAATATTGGTCGAGTTGGTTTTTCGGCGTAGTTTCATAGCCAAGAATTTCCTTCGAGAAATAGATACAAAATTTGGTGCTATTGTCAAGGATTGAGGTAATATTTCCCTAGAGAACGATAAAGAATAGATCTTTTTATTTCTAGTGAACAAGGAGTAGGCATTTGATATTGATTGCAATTCCTTCAAATGGCAACTCCACTTTGTTTATATGGAAATTCCACTAGGTTACTGCTTCCCCTGGTTCAAAATGTTAGTTGCATTCAACAACATATCTCTCTTCCTCTTTATGATAATCATAAATTTGAAACATCAACAAAGGATGAAAGCTTCATAATTCAATTCTAAGTATGAGCTACTCAAGGAATTTGAGTTTTATATTGTGAATATTTTTCATATCTTCAGCTGCATGCAAAGTGATATTCTAGTTAATCCACTTCCGACATGGTTACACTGGAAACATGACTACACCTAACAATGAATATTTCCAATTTAGTTAGGTAGAGGATGTGTGGGATTGAATTAGTTATTTTCATATTCAGTGTGCAATATATCAGTGAGTTTGCAGTGTATGGATTAACGTAGTAGATCAACAATTGTTTCATCTTGTGTTTCAAGTTTGCAGTATGAATTTTGGTTTGGTTGAGTGCAATGAATTGTAGGGGATTGAAATGAGTAAATTTACTTTTGATTGACCGATTGAATCCACATCCCAATAAATTAGACACTTTTGTGCTTATTTCCACTTGCAGTATTAGTTGTTTCACTTCAAAAAAATTTATTTTTCAGATTTTAGTGTGAATCAGTCTCTAGGATACTGCAGGAAGTATGGTTTCAGATTTGTAGATTATAGGTTGATTATTTGACTCCATGCCCAATAGATTCAAGGAAGATGGTCTACTAGGTTCTCTTCAATTAAAACAAAGTCAAATAAAAAGGTCAAATTAAACATAGGTTTTTGGGGGGAAGGCGGCTGTGCATAAGGTAAAATGAGGATAAAGTTTCCAAAGCTAGAAAGAAATTTTTTCTTCCTTGTGGGAAAATTTTACAGACGTAAAATGAAATTTTATAAAGAAGAAAAATATACACGAAGATAAATTTTGGATAAATTCTTATCCAAATATTTTACAGAAGTAAAAAGGGAAACTAAAATATATTTTACCAATCATGGCAAAACAAGAAATTATTTTCAAAAACCATGGGAAGGAAATCAGCCGATGTTTTTTATGAAATATGTTTATGAATATTATTTATTCATAAATATATAAATTTATGGAAAATAAGAAATGAATTTAAAAAAAAAGTCATGAATTTCAAAACAAGACTTAGATTTAAAACAATGGATGGTTTTACATGATAAAATCATTTGAGGAAATATTTTGAGATTTCATTTATGAAATTCATGAAAATAAAGAAATATGAATTTACAGGATTGATTTAACTATGGAAAAAAGGTTAACATATGGTTTGGTTTAACCCCAAAATGAAAATAATTCCTTGATCAACTATGTGGAAAAACATAAACGGGCATACAATTATTTTCAGATATTGGACTCAAAAATAGCAATCAAAGGGAAAACTAGTTGATTGATATGAAAATGGGTGGATAACTTCATATGATGTTATTCAAGCGCAAGCACTTCCCACTCAGTTAAACAAATAAATGATCATGCTTATAAATGACAGATGCAGAATTTTATACTTGAAAACATGTGTATGTTTTTCAACTGTTTAAGTGCTTTAAGAACATTTTTTTTTGCTGATATTAAGCATGGAAAATAACCATCATGTGCAGCAAATAAGAATCAAAACATAACAAAAAATTTAATAAAGGATTTCACCCGAATATCGTGGGTCACGTCTCCTTGAGCCTATGTCAACTAACTTGGCTCTTTGGGATTATGAGGAATAATGTATTTTACAAGTAAAATACTCAACTCCAATGGTTATTTTGGTTGTAGCATTGGGTTTATAATACCATCATACCCTCGGAATGGTTTTCATCACTCTGAAGAAAGAAATAGGCTTCCTTTGACTTGACCTCATCTGTCAGTGCCCTTAAGCTTCCCTGAGCTTCTTCTTTGGCACAAAATCCCTAGAAGTCCTTTTATGTCCTTTAAAACTCAACTAATGTCTCTATCACATATCATACCTCCAAAATGGACTAATCATTTGCTCAAAATGAGCACTGACTCCCAAATCTAGGTCTCTGTCTACTGTTGGCCCTGGGCTGCACGAAACTTCCCTATGCCTTATCAAGCTCTATAATTCTCCAATTGACTCTGAAACTCCCTTAAATGGATTTATAATGTATGAAATAGTTATAATAGACTACTCATTTTCATAAATTGGCCTCCGGCTTCTTCGGTTATGCCTCCAACACCAGATGGTCATCGTGGCCCTTGGAAGTTCACTAAAGCATCTCTATTTTCAAAAGTCTTATATAGGCTTTGAAAACCTAACCATTAGTTCTATAATTTCTAAAACATCCAAAATTTTCTATTGGTTCTCTGAAAAAGGCCTCTAGCTGCACTAGCTAGGCCTCAAACTGCTTCTGGCCCATGGTGGCCCTCGTGGCCTCTAGAACTTATATGAAGCAAAAAACTACTAAAAACTCCTATGATGGCTCTGAAATCCTCACCAATGAGTCTAGAATATCTGAGAAAGTTGAAATTGACTATTCACACTACAAAATTGCATGAATCTAGCTCAATATGGAGCCTAAACTAATTTTTTCCCATTGTCCCCTAAAAATCCTCCACCAAAAATGGTGAACTACACTTAACTACAGTTAAAATAGGGAAAATCCCAAAATTTGGGGCATGCTCCACATTTACCACCAGAATTTACCGCAACATTAAATATAGTAGTTAGAGTGGGCATATGTACCCGAAATCCACGGTTAGTTCACCATAACCGTCAGGGTTTTTAAATGCCAGCGAAAACTGAAACTGGAAGTAGAATAGTTATAATTGTAATCATGTGAGCACTCCACATTGTGAATAGTTAAAGTTTATGCACTGGTGCTTAGCCCTGGGTTCATAGGGTATGGCGATATGAGGAGGGGATGGCCCCTCCAAACCCCCAAACATATTTTCGTTAAACATTAAATACCACACAAAGACTTTATGGTTAAGAAATAACCATAGGAGAGATGGTAAAGTCATGTGCGTGTAGATGAGAGGTCTCAGGGTCAACTCCCGGCGACCCAAACCAAATTTTACACCACCACTTAGGGGACATGTGGCGGCCTCAGGGCTGGCCACGTTTCGCCCTATAATTGGTCCCTTAAAAAACATGTGCACCCAACATGAAACTATATTCTTCCATGTGTACTCCATTGGTTGGCCTGGAAGGAATATTCCAGGGAATATTCCAAGGAATATTCTAGGAATATTCCTTAGAATATTATCCTTTTTTTACTTTTCAAAACCCAGTCAAACTTGGTCAAAAACTAGAAATTATAGTTTACTGGACTTTTCAAATTGTGATAACTTGTTCATACGGTGTCGTCTTTTCAAACCATTCATGGTGCCAAAATAAGGAAGATGAGATCTATCTCGTTGCTCAGATTCAACACACTTTGAACACTTTAAATTTGAGCTATAACTTAGTTCCTTGATCCAAATCTGATCACTCCTCCCCATTAGGAATCTTTTGATCCCAAAAATACTGATTACCTGATATGTTCAATAGATGAGAGTACATCACCCTCACTTTCCCAACCTCTGTCTACTTTGCCCTGCATGGCTTAGTGCCTTTGAACCCAACTTGAAGGTAGCCAACACTTCCCCTTCTTGATGCTCTTGTCCTCCTGTTAAGAACTGTCTTCCCTGAACTCACTCAGAAATTTCTGGTGAGAAATTTATAGAAGGTAGCTGAACATCATGTCCTGAATGGACTACAAGATTCCTTCAACATCCTGTCACAAGAATGCATATAAATCTTGAAAAGAAAATCTCATGCAAGATTTGAAATGAAGATCACCTCTTTTTTCTCCTTCAAAGCTTTTATTTTCACCTTACTGTAACATCAAACATATGGTAATCCTCTTTTCACATTGGTGTATCCATCTATCGATCCACAATTGACAAACACCTTTGACCTAATCCTAACGATGTGATTAATCCGAAAGCATTTTTATCTACATTATGGATGAAAAAAGTCTTAGATCTAACAAACACCTTTGACTCAAACATAATTTGTGCAACACGCGACATCAACAACAAGTCGACTTGAAATGTGCTATACAATCGTCACAAAGAGATATGTAAAAAGTGTGAAACAAAATTGACACAAGTCGACAAACATGTGCAACACAATTGACACAAGTCAATATACAACATGATACAACTTGACAACATTTGTGCATGTACCTATGTACAATGAACCTATTTATAGTTCTCTATTTACACATACAAACTTTCATGCTCATGTACACTTTCAACTCTTTCTTTCAAGTACCGATAAGTTCATAAACCCAAAAACACATGTGGGTGACTGTAAGAGATGAACTAAAAGATATTGCTGCAATATAAGTGAGTATCATACTCTTTTATTACACCTCCATGATGACATTGTGCAACAAAAATAAATTCCTTCAACTGAAACGCATTCATATGAAATATTTCATCAAAATTTTCAACAGAAATACATGAATACATAAATCAAATTTGCATATGTACAAATGAATGTATGTCTTACTGTGTTAAGAAGTCTAACCACTTCGTACGAAGCCACTTCTATGGCTATTTTTGCTGCTGAAAATCTTCTTCATGTGAAACATCTTTTCTCACATCAATGATGGAATCTTTGGTTACACTTTCACCAGTCATATTATCCTCTTTCTTCATGTGCTTAGGATGATTAGTTGGATGCAATTTCCAACATTGGGCAACAAAATGTCCCTTCTTCTGGCAATGTGTGCAATTTTTTTGCACCCTCTTTGCAAGTTGTGTTTTCCTCAACTGTTTCTTGTATGCCTTCAACCTCTTCCACCATCTCAAAACATCATGGTTAAACATACCACAATATGCACAAAAACTCTTTCTTCCTTTCATGCATGTAGAATTGTCATGCTTATCAAAAACATAATCAACTTGAATATGGGAAGAATTATACCTTGCATGTTGCTTTGCATGTCCATATTTTTTTCCTTCTGGAGGAGATGAACTAGTAGAGGTTCCAGCTTTCTTTTGAAGACTAACATCAGTGTTCATGTCTTGATAGTTGTCCGAACTCTCATGCTCTCCATAAGTTGCATGTCTACAAAAATCTTGCTACAACATAGGCTTCAAACAATGGAAATCAACTTGAAAACAAACTTGACATGTTTTAGGTTTAGAACTTGGAAAAAAAGTTCTTTTTGAGGTTACCTCAAATGCCTTCATGTCTGTATTATTTTTTCCATAAGATTAAACATAACCAAGACCAAATTTCTTAGGTCTTTCCTCGACAAAAATAGGACCAATCATGCCTTGTGCATGTTTTCCTAAACCCTTGACTTCATAGCCCATTTTTAAATCAACTTGGACCCTATAAATCTAGTTTTCTTTTCAAAGGAACCTACACATCTATCTAAAGAGGAATTTGAAGACAAATTTGAGTGATTTACCTCTGCTTCAAGCATGTTCTTGGTTAATGCCTCTTGGGCATGATGGAGCTGCATCTCCATCTCATGCATTCTTTGAAGAAGTCCTTCTTTTTCTTCCTTCATAGAAACCAATTTCTCATGAAGTCTAGTGCTTTCTCTTCTATCTTCATACCGAATTTGCACCATATCCTTCAGGATGTAGAAGTCTCGCTTCATCTCTTTATCGAAGAATCTTGTAAAGGAGGATTTTGAAACCTCACTGGATGAAGTTGTAATTATGTAAATGAACTGAAAAAATTCAATCAACAATTCAAAAGATTCAAAATAATTTGACAAAGCTTCTAAACAAAATGGTTGTAGAGTCAAGCTCTTCTTCAAGCAGCCTTTTTTTTGCAAACACTCTCTTGTGCTTCAAGGGTTTCCTTGAGGTCCTTTGGGTAAGGAGAGTACTTTCAGATTTCTTCCTTCTTTTCCTCTTCTGGACTTTGCTAACAGTAACTTTCCCTTCACCTCTAGCAATCTCAAACTTGCAAGAAACACTCAATTTGCAAACAGTAAATTCTTTGCACTGTTAAACACCTTTCAAGTCAACAAGCAACTTAATCTCTATCAATCAAGCAACCTAGTCCTCCGATACCAGCTTGATCTGAAAATGGGTGGATAAGTTCATATGATGTTCTTCAAGCACAAGCACCTTCCACTCAGTTAAAAAAATAAATGATCATACTTATACATGACTTATGCATAATTTTATACTTGAAAACATGTGTATGATTTTTAACTGTTTAAGTTCTTTAAGAACATTTTTTTTTGCTGATATTAAGCATGGAAAATAACCATAAAGTGCAGCAAATAATAATCGACACATAACGTAAAATTTAATAAAGGATTTCACCCAAATATCTTCGGCTACGTTTACTTGAGCCTATGTCAACTGACTTGGATTTTTGGGATTATGAGGAATAATTTATTTTACAAAATAATCAGCTCCAATGGTTATTTTGGTTGTAATATTTGGTTTAGAATACCATCATACCCCTATAATGGTTTTCATCACTCTGAAGAAAGAACTAGGCTTCCTTTGACTTGACCTCATCTATTGGTGACCTTAAGCTTCCCTCAGCTTCTTCTTTGGCACAAAATCCCTAGAACTCCTTTTATGTCCTTGAAAACTCACTTTATATATCCAGCACATATCATACCTCCAAAATGGACTGATAATTTTCTCAAAATGAGCACTGGATCCCCAATCTAGGCCTCCATCCACTGTTGGCCCTAGGCTGCCTGAAAATTCCATGTGGATTCTCGTTCTCTAGAAGTCTCGAAATGACTCTAAAATTACCTTCAATGGATTCATAATTTCTGAAATAGTTATAATATACTATTCATTTTCATAAATTGGCCTCCGGCTACTCCGGTTATGCCTCCAACACCTGATGGCCCTAGTGGCGCCTGGAACTTCACTGAAGCATATAGGCTTTCAAAAGTCCTCTACAACATCTAAAAACCTCACCATTAGTTCCATAATGTCTGAAACATCTAAAATTGACTATTGGTTCTCTGAAAAAGGCCTATATTTGCACTGGCTAGGCCTTAAAGTACTGCTGGCCCATGGTGGTCCTTGTGGCCTCTAGAACTTCTCTGAAGAAAAAAACTACACAAAAGTACTCTGGTGCCTCTGAAACCCTCACCAATGAGTCTGAAATTTCTGAGAAATTTGAAATTGACTATTCACACTCCAAAATTGGTTGAATCTAGCTCAAGGTAGAGCCTAAACTGATTTTTCCTAGTGTCCCCTAAAAATCCTCCACCAAAAATGGTGAACTACACTTAACTGCAGTTAAAATAGGGAAAATCAAAAAATTTGGGGTGCGATTCACATTTACTGTCAGCCTTGACCACAACATTAAATACGGCAGTTAGAGTGGGCACATGTCCCCGAAATCCACAGTTAGTTCACCGCAACCGTCAGGGTTTTTAAACGCCAGAGAAAACCAAAATTGACGGCGAATTTGTTATAACTGTAATCATGTGAGCACTCCACGTTGCAGATGGTTGAATTTTATGCACAAATTCTTAGCCATGGGTTCATAGGGTATGGCCATATGAGGAGGAGCTGGCTCCTCCAAACCCCCAAATGTATTTTCGTTAAAAGTTAAATACAATAGAAAGACTTTATGGTTAAGAACTAACCATAGGAGAGGCAGTAAAGTCATGTGCGTGCAGACGAGAGGTCTCGGGTTGACTCCTAGAGATCCAAACCAAATTTTACACCACCACTCAGGGGACACGTAGTGGCCTCAGGGCTGTCCATGTGTCACCCTATAATTGTTCCCTTAAAAACACGTGCACCCAACAACAAACTATATCCTGCCATGTGTCCTCCATTGACTGGAACAGAAAGAATATTTTTGGGAATATTCTGAGGAAAGTTCCAAGAATATTCCCTGGAATATTCTCTCTTTTTTTTACTTTTCAAAACCTAGTCAACCTTGGTCAAAAAACAGAAATTGTAGTTTACTGGATTTTTCAAATCGCTATAACTTCTTCATACGGTGTCAGTTTTTCGAACCGTTCATGGTGCCGAAATCAAGAAGATGAGATATATCGAGTCACTTAGGTTCAACACATTTTCAAACACTTTGAAATTTGAGCTATCACTTAGGTCCTTGATCCAAATCTAATCATTGATACAGTGGCAAAGTTAACCAAGTTTGAAGGAGAAATAACACAGTTTTTGAAAACAACATCAACCACTCCACATTCCAAGGAAGAGGCCAACATTAGTTAAAAAAATCATATTTAAAGGAAACATTTGGGCATCTAATTCAGTATCAATGAACCAATTCCCAAATTTCAAGGAAGAGGATTTTCTAGCAGTTCCAAGTCTCCTACATATTATTTAGAGATTATTCTATTTTAGTATATTGTTCAAATTTTTATTCAAAAATATATAGACAGAGTTATCTTAATGCAATGTTCTATATATTTTTTCAATTGTAACGTAAAAGGGTTGGATTTTGATATCAAAACCCTGTCTCTTTGTAAAAAAAATATTAGAGAATTCCTAATTGAATTATTCTAGCTCTAATTCATGACAAATTTGTTTTTCCTGTATGTTTTTCCAGTACTTCCATACTTTATTTCTGCATATGTTCAGGGTAACATAGGATCCATGGAAATGCTAGGTTAGAATATAAACCTTCCTGACATCCCACCGTGAAGTTATAATAATTAGAGAGATTATTTTATTGAACATTGTGTTTGAAATAAGCTCATGTGCATCTTTTATTTTCGCCTTCTTTCATCATCATAATGTTATTTTTTTGGTTGTAGAAATCTTCTACACGCATCCAATATATCTGGTTGATTAAGTATTCAATATCGACACTTAATTATCATGTATCCTCTTATATTATTTTGTCAAATTATCTAAAAATCATGTTATTCTGTGAAACTAGATGCTGACACTTTGACCAAGGACTCTAAAATAAAGGGATTTATTTATGGACAAAGATTGTACAATCATCAACAAACATCCACAATAAATCATATATTTAGCCATTGTTCTCAATAGGATGTTTTCTAGTGACAATGATTAGCATTAAAAAGGCCTCGTAACATTTAAGGGAGCCCCCTCTGGTTCAAGGGGCATATTGAACCTAAATATTGGTCAAGTTGGTTTCTTGACGTAGTTTCGCAGCTAAGAATTTCCTTCAAGAAAAAAATACAACAATTTCCTTCATTTTGATTTGGTGATATCCCAAATGGAGATCCAAGTTGGTAAAGAATTAGGCACCATGAATTTCATCAAGAAGATCATCGAATACTAGAATGGGAAACTTATTCTTGACGGTGATCTTGTTGAGGGCCCTAAAGTTGGGACACATGCACAACTCCTCATATTTATTAAATACCATGACCTCTTGCCATGAATATTTTTTGGTGTTGGGACGAATAACACCTACTTCTATTAGCTCTCGAATAGTATTTTTAATCACATTATTTGTGTGAATGGATACCTATAGGTTGAACATTTGGCTGCTGCCTTCGTGGAATCAAAGGGATGCTATGATCATGCTCACCCTGAGAGGGGGTTAGGTTCTTGGGTTTTTCAAATACCTATTAATTAGTGGTGACTCAACACTTGTTGAAAATCTATAGGAATGGTGGTCGAGCTAGATTCAATGGCTTAAATTTAATTGAATTAAGAAACTACCCCAGGTGACCCCTTTTTAAGAGATTCTCCAATTATAGTAGGTGCACCTTCCTGGAGGCACCTAAGCTTATGAGTGTGTCGATTACGCTTGAAGCTCATATATAGCTCCTAAAAGTCCATAGTGTTTGGGCCCAATGTTTGAAGCCATTCGACTCCGAGGATAATGTCACAACCTCCCATTTCAATGGAAAACATGTCAATTTTAAGGTGATATAGCTCCATCTATATCTTAATGTTCTCACAATGACCTTTTCATTTCATGGCCCCCCCACTTTCAATCAACACCATTGTCGATCAATTCTTAATGAAGCCTCATATTTTTCGAGTTTGGAGAGAAGAAATTCATGTTGATGAATGGAGTGAGCTAATCATTTCATATGGTGTTACTGTAGTATCTGTTGTAGTATCTTAAGGTTCCACTTCGTCGTCCCTAGGAACTTTAGTGGGCGGGGCCTCATCAGTTGGGCTATTTTCAGCTATGTCAATCTAAAAGAACTTTTTTTCATTGCATTTTTGGCCTAGTGAATATTATTCATCACAATAGTAACATAGTCCTTATCTTCTCCTTTCGACCATTTTTACTAGTGACACATTATGAACCTTAAGGGTTTGGGTGGGGCCACTAGTAGGGTTAGACATGTCTTTGATGGAAATGACATACAACTGGATTGGGAATCATTAACAGCTTCTACATCTAAATATTTGCAGAAATCTTCCAACCAAGTAGCACGTTGATGCATTTGAACATGAGCTTGGATGGCTTCCTTGAGGCCACTAATGAAACACCACATATAAAAGGCATCCCCTAGGCCCTCAATATTTATGCAAAGTTTTTCAAATGTTGTAATAAAGCACTGTAATATAATGGTTTGTTCAATATTAATTAGGTGACCCATAAAGTGAGAGTCTTTCTAAAATGGGGACAAATGGCTTTAAAGATCATATTCCAAGTTGGATTTCCTGCATAGAATTTCTAATGCCAATGCCACCACCTCGAAATTTCTTAGTCTAAGTAAAGAGATCCCACATCTAGTTTGGTTTCATCATCCCATATATTATTGAGATGAAACTATTGTTCCATTTTTTCCACCCACAGTATCGTGTTAGAACCATAAAATTTGTGCATGTCAATATTGGGTGCCTTACTGCTCAAATATTGGTGGCATCCTTAGAAATTATGATACCCTTCATATCGATGGTGGTTGGCTTCTCCTTCCAGGTGGGAATATACATTTTTTCCCTCCCCCATGGGGTATTTAACCTTAAGGTTCATGGATTCTAGGGCCCTTTCAACTATGTTTTGAACTATAGTTGTGAGTGTATCTTTAAGTCTTTCCTCTAGTGTTTTCATATTTTGCTCAAGGTTTTCCGAATTTTGAGCCCAAATACATACCATAAAATTTTCCAGGTTAAAAAAAATGGCTTACTTAAGAGTAGTATGGTTGGAATGGGTGCAAGACAATGAATCTTTTGACGTAGGTCACTTGAAAGTGCTTTTGAAAAAATTAGGAGCATGTGACAAATGGGGGCTTACTAGAAGATGGAATCACTATGATTAACTCACCATCTTAAATCATGTGGGATAGATCATTTGAAAGCAATTTTTTTTACTACGATAAGAATATTACTTCCTGCTAATCGATATTGCAATGACCAAAATACAAAAATCTCGATATTGCAAAATGTGTAGGAATTTGGCAGTCTTAACTAATTAATAACGTTGTGGAAAAAATCAAAACTTCTAGATACTGCAAAATGTGTAGGGATGTGACGACCAATGTTGCAATGGAAAAAATCCGAAGTTTTGGATGCTAGAAAATGTGTAGGAATGTGACGACCAATAGTAGGAAGTGAGGGAACTATGGCAGTAAGGAGTGTCACATGCTACATATCGTGATTTACGTTAGGTGTCCAATATTAGTATTCAACCCAATATTTAAAAACACCAACTGAGGAGGATCAACTATGCCCTTAGCCATACTTCTTGACTACCCTTGGTATGTGTGAGTAATCTCCCCTAATGTTTTTCTCGGTGTACTTTGGAAGCAAGATGACAAACAACTTATCTAAGGTTGGTTTTAGGGTAACCTAGGGCTACTTCTAATATACCATAGATATGTGGAAGGGAATTTTGTCTACAAGTGTTGGTTAATGCACTACTACTCAAAGGGGTACGAACATGGGTTACAAGGGAGTCCAACAAATCCCAAACCATAGGTTGATGTTCATAATGACAAATATTTGTGGTTTAAATATGTTGGAGCACTTCTCTAACCTAGAAAGAAAATGTTTCTAAAATTGGTGGTATCCCTAGCCTCGGAACATGCTATGATACCACATGTAATGCTCTTAGCTGGCTAAAAATATAATTAGAATGCAAGAGAATACAAAAGAAATAATTCTCGAAATGAGACAATATGGAAATATTTTATTATGAGAAGCAAAAAATAATGTTCACTTTCCTCTTCAAGGGGGCAACCTCTAGTAGAGTAGAGCTCAGTTACAACAACATTGGATGAGACTTCCCTGCTATCTTGGAAAATATATAGTTTCAAGCCATAATATATAATAAGATGGAAAATCCCCTAAAAAAGGGTATAAGTGGAATTGTGTTGAAAATATATTCTATGGAAGTTATCATCCACAAAGAGATGGTCAAACATAAATAGTAAATAAAATTTTAGAGGGTCATCCACAATTCTATTCTTCATACACAAAATCTTAATGGATAGAGTGACTTCATCTAAAAGAATGGTGATACAATAATAAATATCATCTAGTTACTAAAATGACCACATTTTGTGGCTTTTTATAGATATTTGGTTCCTAGTATCTCATATATTTATAAGGAAAAAGTATAAGCAATAGAGTCACATAAAAATAAAACTAAAGAAACTTTGAAATTTCTTCATGAAAACGTTCAAATGGAACAAAATAGGGTGAAGCACTAAGTAGATCAACATTAAAGTGAAACACAATTTGAGGATGGTGATTGGGTATTTCTGAGGCTATGAGCAATCTACACTCAAGCAAAAGAAGAATAATAAATTATCTCTAAAATTTCCTACAATGTTATTTGTAGGATTGAGCGAGTGGAATATCAATTAGATTTTCCTTCTTCTCACATTATAAGCTTTTTCATCTATCTTTCCTTAAAATGGTTGTGGGACAAAATATAAATAAAGGAAATTTGATTCTTGAACCAAAAAACATTATGGATCAACATTTGCAATCTCTTCAAAATAAAACCATTATGGATTACCTAATAAAGTGGAATAGCATGCCTCTACAGGGAGCTAATTGGGAAAATGGAAAATTCATGAACAAACAACATCAAGTACCAAATTTGAGGGAAAGGATATTTTGAAAGAGGGGGGCTATGTGATGACCCTTGGACCCTATATTAAGGCCTTAATAAGCATTCATAATTAGTTCAATTATTATATTAGGTCAATTAGCATATTTTATGGTCCCATAATTTATCCATTTTCTCCTAAATATATACTAAGGAGATCTAGTCTAAGGAACATCAAATATTGACTTGTACATTATGTTAATTGTAAAAGGAGGTTTTCCTTATGAAAATGGCCATAGTTATTTATTTCTTATCATTTTTAAGGTGCAGGGTTAATATCATGTCCCTAAAGGACGGGGATTTTGATTCCTTGACATGCTACATATATATTTTGTTTTCAACTATCTACAAGTAATAATTTTGTATAGAGTACTTCAAGAGTTGAATCAAATTAATGCCTTATAAATCCTTCAAAATATAATATATCCTACTTCATATAAGTGGCATATAAACCTAGATAATTTTCATTGTTGGGAAATAATATATCTATGTTAAATACAATTTTCTACTATAATTAGGAAAACTAGGGCTTCAAGATAGAATCCTCATAAGCTTCCATTAGTGGAGCTCCCTTTCTTAAGTAGGGTTTTGAGGTGATGATTTTAAAATGATCATAAATTTCCTACTATTGATCATATTCAATGCTACAACCTTAACTTTGAAATTATAACACAAATATATTTCTAATAGCTCTAATAATACTATAATTTGATTCATAAACATAAAGAAAAGTGTGCCACAAGAATTTATAGTAACCATTTTTAAGAACTAAAATAAAATATATATAACTTTTACAATAATTTTGAAAATCACTATTATGAAACAAATTATGAAATAGCACAACCTATTTGTGTATGACACTAAAACTACTCCTATCTAAAACATAGGGTTTGAAGGGATATATATTAACAAATCAAACTCTTATTTTCTGTATCTTTCCAAGAACTCTCTTTCAATCAAATATTCAATCCACATTTTAACTTCCATGAAATCTATCTTGAATAGCCCTTCAAGTTCGTACTCATTTTCACTCACAAGTATTTTGTATTGTAAAACATTTTTTGCCTTCATAATGTGTACTATGGATGTATGGATAAGAAAATGTCTGTCCTTATGAACATGAATATCTTCAAGTGAATTTTTCTTCTCATTCAGCAGTGGAATTGGAAGTTTTATCTTTATTTTTTAGCTGTAAAATCAAAATTGATTTTAAAATCATCAGATACAGTTATTGTGGTTGTATCTTGAATCTTGAGAATAATTTTATACTTGTCACAGGGTAGCGAATATAGAAGTCCATCAATTTCTTCCTCTGCCAAATTCAACCTTTTTTTTTTATGGTGGAATAACTCAACTTTTCAGAAGCATTGAAAAACAATAATATTGTTGTTTGGCAAGTTGTTGCTATCATTTTTATTTCTTTTCCAAGGAATATATCCATTTAAATTGTTGTTGATGTTGGTTTTCTACAAAAAAATAATAGTCTTTAAATGCTTCAACACATCTAACTGTCTTCGAAGGAAAATTAATTTGAGGACAATGTTGAAATGTTAATTTCAACTACTGCAGTAGAAGGACGGATGCAGCAGCAGCAACATTTTTTTAGAGGTTGCTTGCATGCCATCCAGAAATTTAATTCAACATTTAAAATTCCTGCAAGTTTTTTTTGTAGACGGCCGCAACCATATTTCTGTACAGGATTGTATTTAAACACAACAACCAGCATTAACGCAATTCACCAACCAAAAATTAAACAAACATAATTTACCCGCCAGTTTGTAAATTCAAAAGGACACGTGGAGCATTAATATTAGATCGCATGAATTTGAAGGGAATCTAAAAACCAAAAAAAATGGACCCGAATTTTTATAAGGCACATTTGATTGAGAATTCGCATTACAAAGTTGGCAGACGTCAGCATCCCAGTTTGGAACGCGAAGATCCTTTGAAATAGAGTTTGATTTATTTTTTGAAGTCCGAGCTCGATAGTCAATGAAGTTTTGACTTAAGTTTCGTTTTATATTAAGGTTTGAAAAAATTTAATGTAACACACTATTATGTTTCATTTGATGGGCCACGATGAAAGTTTTTTTTTGGCATATATATTCAAACAACGAATATATATATTATAAACTTTTTTAATAAAAAGTTTATAATATGTATTTTAAAATAGTTTGGTTTATTTGTTTTGTTTTGTTGTTTTTAATTTTATGCTACGACATATAAAAGAGCCCGAAGGCTATGTAATTTTCATATATATACACAGCAGTGTGTAAAAAGTAAAAAGAGAGTGAGTTGAAAAGTGAATGCACAGCAGTGCGAAAGTGAGAAACACAGTAGAGTGTTTTAGAGACAGAGTGTGTTTGTTTTGCACAGACAGTGAGTTGGTTTTATTCACTGCGTTTTGTAGAAGTCATAATTTTGTAATCCCTCTCAGTGAGGAAGAAGTGTAATAGTTTTTTTTTAGTTATTGAATGAAATAGAAGTTTGTTTTCAAAGTATTGAAATCACCACAAGAAATATTTTATTTTTCTTGCAGGCAGAGTGTAAGGGAGTTTTATTGTATTCATTATTCTAGATTTTCAAATATTCAACATGCAGAATGAGTTAGTCTGTGCCTTTGAAGATCAAAGAAGTCAAGGAAAGGAGTTCTTTGTTACTCTAATATCTCCAAACAGTTGGTGAAGTTTGTGAAGACTCAGCGAAAAAGAATTCAAGGTATTTCTCTATACATTTTATTGTGTTACTGTTGCAGAATAGTCAGTTATTTTAAATACACAGTCAAGTGTTGTTTGAATCATAATTAAGAGTGCAGGATGGCTGGAGCCAACACTAGCATGGGTATGGGAAATATCCACCTCCCACTATTTAATGGGAAAAATTATGACTACTGGTCAATAACTATGAGAGCTTTATTTACTTCCCAAGACTTATGGGAATTTTTTGAGGATGGCTTTGAAGAGCCAGCAGATGAAGAAGAGTTTGAAGATTTAACTCAGGCAGAGAAAGAGTTGCTGAAGATCAATAGGAAGAAAGACTCCAAAGCTCTCTTATTATTGTATCAAGCAGTGCATGAGAGTGTGTTTCCGAGGATAGCAGCAGCCAATAGATCCAGAGAAGCATGGCAAACTCTCAAGACAACCTATCAAGACATGGAAAAAGTGAAGACAACAAAACTTCAGTTGTTGAGGAGAGACTTTGAAACTCTCTGCATGAAAGAGTCAGATACTATTGACTCATTCTTCACTCATGTGATTGGAATGGTCACACAAATAAGATATCATGGAGGGACTCTTTAAGACAAGAGGATTGTGGAAAAACTCTTGAGGAGTCTACCCTCAAGATTTGATGTGCTTGTCACCACCATAGAGGAGACTAAGGATCTCACAAATTTCTCAGTGGATGAGTTACATGCATCATTGATGACTCATGAGCAGAGATTGGGTAGGAGTTAAAACTCATCTCTGGAACATGCCTTTAAGACCCAGATGTATTTCGGAAGAGGAAAAGGGCAAGACAGAGGAAACAAGAGAGGAAGAGGTAGAAGCCAAAACAGAGGTGGAAGGAACAGCCCCTTCACATTCTCACATGAAGGTGAATAAATACCAAAATCACAAACACGCTCAAGGCAAGAACAACAGTAGTGGTCGCGAAAATGCTCAAGGACAAAGGTATGATAAGTCCAACGTCCAATGTCACTATTGTAAGAAATATGGACATTATGCTAATGAATGTAGAAAGAAGCAGCATGATGTGGGAAATAGAACTAGTGCAAATTTCACTAGAGCTACCATCGCCCAAGACAATTTGTTTTTTTAGCTTGTAATATGGCTGAAGAAAAGAATGTGGATTTATGGTTTCTAGACTCCGGTTGTAGTAACCATATGACAGGAAACATAGAAATGTTTTCTATGTTAGATGAGAGTGTGAAGTCAGAAGTCACACTAGGAATTGATAGCAAATTTTCTGTTATGGGAAAAGGAAATGTAAATTTTTTAACAAGGAAAGGTGCAAAGAAATCCATAGCAGATGTGTATTATGTTCCAGGAATGAAGTGTAACCTCTTAAGTATTGGACAAATTTTCCATAAGGGGTATAATGTTTTCTTTGAGGATGATGTTTGTACCATCATGGATAAACCACCCAGCAAAGAATGTATTGCTGAAGTGAAGATGACGAGGAACAGGATGTTCCCTCTTAGAATGAGAGCAGATTTGAAGAATGGTGAAGAGAAAGCAGCAATGGCACAAGAGGCCATCCAAAGAGAACCAAAAGATGACAATTGGTTGTGGCACTTGAGATTTGGACATCTCAACTTTGGAGGTCTTAACTTGTTGAACAGAAAAGGAATGGTAAGAGGTTTACCATTGATAGAGAAACTGGACAACCTTTGTGAAGGTTGTATCTTGGGGAAACAACACAGAGAAAGTTTTCCTTCTGGGAAAAGCATAAGGGCAAAGGCACCCTTAGATATTGTCCACTCAGATTTGTGTGGACCGATGCAAACTCCATCGCTTGCTAGCAGCCACTACATGTTAACATTCATAGATGATTTTACAAGAAAAACTTGGGTTTACTTTTTGAAAAACAAAAGTGAAGTGTTTGAAAGGTTTTGAAATTTCAAAGCACTTGTGGAAAACCAAACTGGGCTGCACATCAAAGTCCTAAGGACTGATAGAGGAGGTGAGTATATTTCTAAAGTTTTTCTATGTTTTTGTAGAGAAAATGGAATCCATAAGTAGTTTACAACTAGATATACTCCGCAGAAAAATGGAGTAGCCGAAAGGAGGAATATAACCATAATGGACATGGTGAGCAGTATGTTAAAGGCAAAGCATTTTCCTAATGATTATTGGGCTGAAGCTGTACATTGTGCAGCGTACATTTTGAATAGATGCCCTACAAAATTAGTGATGAAAAAATTGTCGGAAGAGGCATGGAGTGGCACAAAGCAAGGTGTCACACACATGAAGGTTTTTGGATGTGTGGCTTATGCACACATACCGGATCAGCTAAGGAATAATTTGGACAGCAAGGGGGAGAAATGTGTTTTCATTGGATACAGTGAGGAATCCAAGGCTTACAGGTTATACAACCCATCCACCAAGAAGTTTATTGTGAGCAGAGATGTTCAGTTCATTGAAGAGGAAGCTTGGGATGGAAGCATAGAGAAAACAGTCAATGTTAAACACTATTTATCTCATGATGAAAATGATGATGATTTGGCCTAAATACATCCCCAAGCAGCAGCACCAACACAAGAGCAACAAGGCACACCCTTGAGGAGAAATTAAAGTGCTTCTCCAAGCACACCACAAGGAGGAAATTCAAGTGCTTCTTCAAGCATTTGTACATCTAATGAAAGAGGTAAGAAGTTCAGAAATTTAAAAGACATATATGAACAAGATATAGAAAATGAAGGTATCAATTCTTTGTTTTCTTTATATTGTCATGTTGAAGATCCTATCCACTTTGAAGAAGCTATTAAGGATAAGAAATGGATAGAATCTATGGACGAGGAGATTAATGCCATAGAAAGAAACAAGACTTGGGATTTGGTTGAACTCCCAAAAGGTAAAGATGTCATTGGAGTTAAATGGGTCTACAAGACCAAAGTAATGTTGAAGGAAAAATAGAGAGACACAAGGCCAGACTTGTTGTCAAGGGTTATAAGCAGAAGCATGGAATATATTATGAGGAAACTTTCGCACCAGTTGCTAGAATGGAAACCGTGAGAGCAGTGCTGTCCATAGTAGCACAAAACAAGTGGAAAGTTTACCAAATGGACGTGAAGTCAACATTCCTAAACGGAGTGTTAATGGAATAGGTTTACATTGAACAACCTCTCGGCTATGAAAAGAAAGGCCAAGAGCACAAAGTGTGCAAGTTGAAGAAAGCTCTTTATGGGCTGAAGAAAGCGCCAAGAGCATGGTACAGTAGGATAGATTCCTATCTACTGGAAAATGGATTTGAAAAGTGTGAGGGAGAACCCACCCTCTACATCAAAGAAAAGGATGGAAAAATATTGATTGTAGTTTTATATGTTGATGATGTTATTTTCACAGGTAATGATGATTACCTTATTGAGAATTTTAAAACAGTCATGAAATAAGAATTTGAAATGACTGACATGGGTTTGTTGAGATACTTCTTAGGAAAAGAATTAGAACAAGATGAAAATGGGATTTTTATCTCACATGAAAAATATGTTAATGAAGTGCTGGAAAGATTTAATATGCACGAGAGAAAATAAGCAATCACTCCCACAGTGATGGGATTAAAACTCAGCAGAGAGGACAACAGCAAGGATTTTGATCCTAGCTTATACAAGAGCATAGTTGGCAACCTCATGTATTTGACTGCAACTAGGCCGGACATAATGCATGTTGTTAGTTTGATTTCCAGATTCATGGAGAAGCCAAAGGATGCACATTGGTAGGAAGCAAAGAGAATTCTGAGGTATGTTAAAGGAACCAAAAGGTATGGTATTTTATATACTGCTTCAAAAAATTCAGATTTAGTTGGATACACTGACAGTGATTGGGATGGAAGTGTAGATGATGAGAAGAGCACTTCCGGTTATGTTTTCACATGGGTTCAGGAGCCATTTCATGGGCTTCTAAGAAACAGCCAATTGTCGCATTGTCTACAGCAGAGGCAGAGTATGTGGCAGCTACAACAGCAGCATGTCAAGCGGTTTGGATGAGGAGAATGTTGAGAAGTTTATGCCAAGAACAGGTAAAAGGCACATCAATTTATTGTGACAATAGCTCAGCTATTGCATTGTCAAAGAATTTTGTGTTTCACAAAAGAACAAAACACATTGATGCCAAGTTTCACTACATCAGGGAGTTAGTGAACAATGGAGAAATAATTTTAAAACATTGTAGAACTCAAGAGAAGTTTGCTGATATTCTGACCAAGCCATTGGGGCAGAAAATTTTTGAATATTTGAGAAAATGCATGGGTATAACAGATAACCCAGCAGTTGAATTTAAGGGGGAGTGTTGAAATGTTAATTTCAACTGCTGCAGCAGAAGGACGGATGCAGAAACAACAACATTTTTTTGGAGGTTGCTTGCATGCCATCCAGAAATTTAATTCGGCATTTAAAATTCCTGCAAGTTTTTTTTGTAGACGACCGCAACCATATTTCTGTACAGGATTGTATTTAAACACAGCAACTAGCATTAACGCAATTCACCAACTATAAATTAAACAAACAAAATTTACCCGCCAGTTTGTAAATTCAAAAGGAGGACACGTGGAGCATTAATATTGGATCACGTGAATTTGAAGGGAATCTGAAAACAAAAAAAAACAGACCCGAATTTTTATAAGGCACATTTGATTGAGAATTCACATTACAACATTGGCAGACGTCAGCATCCCATTTTGGAACGCGAAGATCCTTTGAAATAGAGTTTGATTTATTTTTTGAAGTCTGAGTTCGATAGTCAATGAAGTTTTGACTTAAGTTTCGTTTTATATTAAGGTTTGAAAAAATTTAATGTAACACACTATTATGTTTCATTTGATGGGCCACGATGAAAGATTTTTTTGGTATATATATTCAAACGACGAATATATATATTATAAACTTTTTTAATAAAAAGTTTATAATATGTATTTTAAAATAGTTTAGTTTATTTTTTTTGTTTTGTTGTTTTTAATTTTATGCTACGACATATAAAAGAGCCCGAAGGCTATTTAATTTTCATATATATACACAGTAGTGTGTAAAAAGTAAAAAGAGAGTGAGTTGAAAAGTGAATGCACAACAGTGCAAAAGTGAAAAACACAGCAGAGTGTTTTAGAGACAGAGTGTGTTTGTTTTGCACAGACAATGAGTTGGTCTTATGCACTACGTTTTGTAGCAGTCATAATTTTGTAATCCCTCTCAGTGAGGAAGAAGTGTAATAGTTTCTTTTTTAGTTATTGAATGAAATAGAATTATGTTTTCAAAGTATTGAAACTCTGTCTCCTATCAAAGAAATCTTTTATTTTTTCTGTGTTAGAGGAAGGGAGTTTTATTCTCCATTCATTATTCTAGAATTTTCAAATATTCCAACACAAAATTGTACGTTGGCCAATATATAGATGTCAATACTGTAACAGTAAACTCTCTTCCAAAATACAGGATATTTCTATTATTTTTAATATATTTTTCGAATTTACTTTTTCCCTCCTGTGATCTTCTCCAGTCCATAAGCATGCCAGAAATCTATGACATTAGTTGACTACCACATCTTTGTTTCAGCTTTGACAATATGCAGTTTTTTCGAACATAATTCTACGACTTAGTTTTTCCTTATAGGATTCAAGAAACAGATCTTTATCCCCAAATATACACTATAAATTCGATCAACTGAACTTTTCATTATTTCTATTCTCTTTAAGTAGATTATCACATAGTGTAGCCAGCCATTTTTCACTAGTACTTCCTACAATTTATTTATTACAGAACACCTCAAATACTTCATTTAAAGCCCTAGAAAAAGAAACATTATGTTTTTCATATTTCTTATATTGGTCATGTAATTCAATGACATTCCTCACAAATGTAGACACTTCCTACAACAATAAATTACTTTTATCCATTCTCCCAGCTGCATTCTACTTTAGAAAAACATCTTCAACTTGTTTAACAAGTAGTGTTACTTCACTAATAACATGGTGCTTAAAAATATTGGAATTTTTTTCCCACCCATTGGGTACTCTATTAAATAAGCTCCCCATCATGAAAATATTTCCATATCTATGTTCCCTAAGAAAGAGCAAGGCAATGCATCCTGAATGTGCAACCTCCTCGTCAAGAAGATGTGTCATGTAATTGGACAAAAATACATTTTTCACTATGTCTAATACCTTTTGATCAGAGTTCCCATGAAAATATCTGGAAACTATTTCCTTCTCGTGTATGAGAGATTCATCCACCCTTGACATATAGTCAACATAGCTGGAATTTTGTAAAATCCATGAAGAAGCCTTCCGAGAATAGAAATCTGCAGTATGTTCCAACATGGCCACTTCAATTTTTTTTTTATATAAATCCATGTCATCAACCTCCACAAAAATGGTGACAAAATCCTACAAAAGAGTCTCTTTTCTTGTCTCTCCTTCTCCTTCATGCTCCTCATCAATAAGGCCAAACACTGCATTCTTCACATTCATTTCCTAGAAAATGGCCAGGTCTCAAAAGTACATGAATCCAAATTCTCTAAATGAAGGAAAACCATACATTTCGGTGAAGTAGCGATCTAAATATTCAGAGAAAACGACCATCCAACAAAGCATCGCGTTGAAAATTGTCCAACGTTTGATAAGTTCTATAAGCAAAAATTTATCTTCTGTTTGTACTTGTACTTCCATCAAAGCTGGTGAAACCATTAAGATGATGTACCCTTTAATGGAATCCTTATATCTGTCATATATTTGTTGAGAGTGGGATGGGCCAATGCACATATGGTGGACAATAGTGTGAATAACCATGGTCTCGTCCACAGTGATCACCTGGAAATTTTGATCTCCTTCTTCAAACCGGCTTCTTAGGTTTAGGATAGCTTTATAAATAATAGAGCAACCTTCTTCGAAATCAACCATATTATCTTTCTTGGCCCTATTGACAATATCCCATCCTTCCTCCACGTATATGATACTGCTACCACCCATTGCCATTTTGAAAGAAAAGGCAATTGCGAATACTAAGTGATTAGAAGCTTTGACAACACAATTTTCAATAATTACTCCAAATCTCTTAGGATTAGGTGTCAACCTGTGATATCCCGAATGGAGATCCAAGTTGGTAAAGAATGGAGTTGTCTTTAGTGTGAATTTTTGAAGGCTTTTCTGTGGATTTTTCTGGTCTAATTTCTTTAAAATTAGGTAAGAATTTATTGAAAATAGAAATTTGATGGGTAACTTGCACAATCGAAGTGTCCCAAAGGTTTTCTAGGGTGTTGAATCTATATTTACAGTAAAAAAACTAGTTTAAATACCAGAAATCAATATTTTACATCAATTTTTTCATTGGATTCCGGCACCAGAAACTCCAAAAAGTCACACTAAAGACTACTCCATAAAGAATTATGAACAAGAAGATCATCGAATACTAGAATGGGAAACATATTCTTGATGGTGAGTTTGTGAAGGTCCCTAAAGTTGGGACACATACACCACTCCCCATATTTATTCAATACCATGACTTCTCAACAAGAATATGGGTTGGTGTTGGGACAAATAACACCTGCTTCTATTAGCTTTCGTATAATATTTTTAATCACATTATTTTGTGTGAATGGATACATACAGGGATGAACATTTGGCGACTGCCTTTGTGGAATCAAAGGGATTCTATGATGATGAATCACCCTAATAGGGGCTAGCTTCTTGGGTTTTTCAAATATCTATTAGTGGTGACTCAACACTTGTTGCAAATCTACAGGAATGGTGGTTGGGCTAGATTCAATGGATTAGATTGAATTGCATTAAGAAAACACCCCATGGTGACATTTTTTTAATATATTCTCCATTATGTACAATGTGATGATAGTAGGTGCACCTTCCTAGAAGCCCCTAAGCTTATGAGTGTGTCAGTTACGCTTGAAGATCATATATAGCTCCTAGAAGTCCATAATGATTGGGCCCAGTGCTTGAAGCCATTCGGATCTGAGGACAATGTCACAACTTCCCATTTTAATGGAAAACATGTAGGTTTTAAGGTGATATATTCCCATCTAGAACTTAATGTTCTCACAATGACCTTTTCATTTCATGGTCCCCACACTTTCAATCAACACCACCATCGATCAAAAGAAAGCCTCAAATTTTTAGGGTTTGGGGAGAATAAAAGCCTGGTGATGAATGGATTGAGCTAGTCATTTCATATGGTGTTACTATAGTATCTGTTGTAGTATCTTAAGGTTCCACTTCGTCCTCCATAGGAAATTTATTGGGGGAGCCTCATCGACTGAATTGTTTTCAGCTGCATCAATTTGAAAGAACTTTTTTCATTGCATTTGTGACCTAGTGAATTTTTTCACCACAATAGTAATATATTTCTTATCTTCGCCTTTAGACCATTTCTATTGGTGACACATTTTGAACCTTAAGGGTTTGGGTGGGGCCACTAATAGGGGTTGGACATGCCTTTGATGGAAATGAAATACAACTGGATTGGGAATTATTAACAGCTTCTGCATATAAATATTTGTGGAAATCTTCCAACCAAGTAGAAGGTTGGTGCATTTGAACATGAGATTAGATGGCTTCCTTCATTCCGGTAATGAAAAACCCCATATAAAATGAATCCCTTAGGCCTTTAATATTTATGCCCAATTTTTCAAATTTTGTAATAAAGTATTGTAATATACTGGTTTTTTTAAGATTAATTAGGTGATCCAGAAAGTGAGAGTCCTTCTAGAATTGGGAAAAATGTCTTTAGAGAACATATTCCAAGTTGGATTTCCTGAGTAGAATTTTTTATTCCATTGCAACCACCGCCAACTTTCCTCGTCTAAGTAAAGAGATCCCACATATTTTTTGGTTTCATCATCCCATATATTATTGAGCCAAAAATATTTTTCCATTTGTGCCAACCACAGTATTGGGTTAGAACCATAAAATATGTGCATGTCAATCTTGGGTGAATCATTGCTCAAATATTGGTGGCATCCTTGGAAATGATGATAACCTTCATATTTATGGTGGTTGGCTTCTCCTTCCAGGTGGGAATATACATTTTTTACCTCCCCTATGGGTTCTTTATCCTTAAGGTTCATGGCTTCTAGGGCCCTTTAAACTGTGTTTTGAACTATGGTTGTGAGTGTAGCATTATTTCTTTCCTCTAGTATTGTCACTTTTTTCTAAAGTTTTTCCAAATTTTGAGCCCACATACATACCATAAAATTGTCTAGTTCAAAAAATTTCACTTGGAATGGGTGCAAGACAAGGAATTTGTTGACGTACACCACTTGAAAGATCTTCTGAAAAAATTGGGAGCGCACGACAAATGGGGGCTTACTAGAAGATGGAATCAATGTGATTAACCCACCATTCTAAATCATGTGGGATAGATCTCTTGCAAAAAATACTTTTTTTTTTACTTTGATAGGAGTATTACTTAGTGCTAATCACCAAAATTAAAATAAGAAAATATCGATATTGCAAAATGTGTAGGAATTTGTCAGTCTCAATTGATTAATAATGTGGTGGAAAAAACCACAAATTGCAGATACTACAAAATTTGTAGGAATGTGATGACAAATAGTAAGAAATGAGGGAACTATGGTAGTAAGGAGTGGCAGATGCTACATATCACAATTTACGGCAGGCAACCAATATTAGTACTCAACCCAATATTTAAAAACACCAACTTAGGAGGATCTACTATGACCTTAGCCATACTTCTTGACTTCCCTTGGTATGTGTGAGTAGTCTCCCCTAATTTTTTTCTTGGTGTAATGTAGAAACAAGATGACAAACAAATTATCTAAGGTTGGTTTCAAGGTAACCTAGGCAGACTTCTAATATACCATAGGTATGTGGAAGGGCAGTCTATCTACAAGTCTTGTCTAATGCACTAATACTGAAAGGGGTAGCAACATGGGTTGCAAGGGAGTCCAACAAACGTAACCATCTCATGTAGTTCTTGCATGTATGCTTCCCAAAACCATAGGTCGATGCGGGTAATGACAAATATTTGTAGTTAAAGATGTTGGAACACTTATGTAGCCTAAAAATAATTTTTTTCTAAAATTTGTGTTATCGCTAGTGTGGGAAAGATGCTATGATACCACAAGTAATGCTCTTAACTTGAAAATAGCATTAGAATTCCAAAGAATACCAAAGAAATAATGCTAGAAATGAGACAATATGGGAATATTTTATTATGAGAAACAAAAAATAATGTTCACTTGCCTCTTCAAGGGGGAAACCTATAGCAAAGCAAAGCTCAATTAAAAAAATAGTGGATGAGGCTTCCCTCGCTATCTTGGACAATATATATTTTCAAGCCATCATCTCTAATAAAATGGAAAAGCCCCTGAAAAAGGGTATAAGTGGAATTGTGTTGAAACTATATTCTATGGAAGTTATCATCCACAAAGAGATGGTCAAACAGAAATAGTAAATAAATGTTTAGAGTGTTATCCACAATGTTATTCATCATATAAAAAATCTTAATGGATAGAGTGAATACATCTGGAAGAATGGTGATATATAATACATATCAACCATTTACTAAAAGGACCACATTTTGAGACTTTTTATAGATATTTGGCTCCTAGTATCTCATATTTTATAAGATAAGGAAAAAGTATAAGAAATAGAGTCACATACAAATAAAACTAAAGAAACTTTGAAAATTCTTAAGTAAAACCTTCAAATGGTGCAAAATAGGGTGAAGCACTAAGTAGATCAAAATTAAAGTGAAAGACAAATTGAGGATGGTGATTGGGTATTTCTGAGGCTATGAGAAATCTACACTCAAGTAAAAGAAGAATAATAAATTATCTCTAAAATATTGAAGTTTTCATTATGAAAATGGCCATATTTACTTCTTTCTTATTATTTTTAAGGTGGAGGGTTCATAACATGTACCTAAAGGCTGAGGTTTTTGATTTCTTGACATGCTTCATATATTTTTTGTTTTCAACTATCTACAAGTAATTATTTTGTATAGAGTACTTCAAGAGTTGAATCACATTAATTCCTTATAAATCCTTCAACATATAATATATCCTACTTCATATAAGTGGCATATAAACCTAAATATATTTCATTGTTGGTAAATAATATATCTCTGTTAAATATAATTTTATACTATATGTAGGAAAACTAGGGCTTCAAGATAGAATCCTTAGAAGCTTCCATTAGTGGGGCTCCCTTGCTTAAGCAGGGTTTTGAGGTGATGATTTGAAAATGACCATAAATTTCCTACTATTGATCATATTCAATGCTACAACTTTAATTTGGAAATTATAACACAAATATATTTCTAATAGCCCTAATACTACTATAATTTGATTCATAAACCTAAAGAAAATTGTGCCACAAGAATATATAGTAATTATTTTTAAGAACTAAAATAAAATATATATAAATTTTACAATACTTTTCAAAATCACTATTATGAAACAAATTATGAAATTCCACAATCTATTTGTGTATGACACTAAACCTACTCTAATCTAAAACATAGGCTTTCAAGGGATATATCTTAACAAATCAACCTCTTCTTTTCCGTCTTCCAAGAACTCCCTTTCAATCAAATATTCAATCTGCATTTTAACCTCCATGAAATCTAACTTGAATAGCCCTTCAAGTTCCTGAGCACATTCACTCACAAGTATTTTGTATTGTAAAACTTTTTTGCCTTCATAAT